>VWZI01005062.1:133003-146334 GCA_013396835.1 Psilopogon haemacephalus
CTCAGATTGCCTCTTAACATGATCACAGTAAAAGTCTCAAGGCTAAAAGCTTGCTCCATTTTAGATAAAATGCGAGTAAAAATCGACAAAGAGATAATTCTTTTTTAAGACTTCCCTAAAAGGTTGAGGAATCTAAAGAAAGGCCTTGATTATTAGCTCTGGACAACCTATCATCACTGCCACATGGACAAATTGCACTGTGTGCCAGAGCAGACTGAAGACACAATAATTTATCAGTCAGAAGGACGAAAATTGTACAGCGCACAGTGATTTCTCAGATCACATTTCTTCCCTACAGGTCCTGCTTCTCTGTCTTAAACAGCCATTGCCATGCAGCATAAGGAGGAGGAAAAGTGGAAAAAAAGGCATCACAGAGGAAAGAGCCTAAATTTGGAGCACGGAACTTAAAACCCCCCTCCCACTACGTTAGGTATTCAGACTCCCCTTGCATCCTCATGAAAAGAGAGTGGCTTCACTAGATTGTAGCTCAAAGCACGAGTTGAAGTAGCTTGTGCATCACACTCTGCTACCACACACACAGATCCCATCTCTTTCCATGAATCACTGTCAGGGCTGGAAGGAACTCCAAGGATCATCCAGTTCCCACCTCCCTGCGCTCCCCAGTTCAACACACAGGAACTACTGGAGAAAGTCTAACAGAGGCTGTGAAGATCATAGAATCAGCCAGGGCTGGAAAAGCCCACAAGGATCTAGTTCCAACCCCCCTGCCATGGGCAGAGACACCTCACACTAGATCAGGTTGCCCAGAGCCACATCCAGCTTGGCTTAAAAAAACCCCATGCAGGGATGAGGCTTCTACCACCCCCCTGGGCAACCTGTGCCAGTGTCTCACCACCCTCATGGGGAAGAACATCTTCCTAACATCTAATCTAAATCTCCCCTTCTCCAGCTTGGATCCATTCCCTCCAGACCTGTCATTACCTGACACCCTAAAAAGTCTATCCCCAGCTTTCTTGTAGCCCCCCTTCAGACATTGGGAGGTCACAATAAGGTCTCCTTTGAGTTTTCTCCAAACGGAACAGCTCCGATTCTCTCAGCCTGTGCTCACAGCAGAGCAGCCCCAGCCCTATGATCACTCTCATGGTCATTCTCTGGACACACTCCAGAAACTATTGCAAGAATCTACAGTGCCTAAACATGGGCACTTGAGTCATGTAGATGATTGCTTAGTTGGTTGAGGCTGCAAGATGAAATAACATGGGAGAAAGTGAGCAGCTCCTCTTCACCTCTAGCTGTTCATGCCAAATCAGAACAATGGCAATGAATATCTTCTTGTGTGTCAATTCTGGAACGACTGGAGGGGATTTGTACAAGGGAAAATGCAAACAGAAAAATCTGGTGGTGTTAATAGGAAAAGATTAAATTATTCTGAGTTCTTAGAGCCACTTAGAATGAGAAGGCACCAAAGCAGGGAAGTCAAAGGAATGGGTCTCAATGAAGTACGCTTCAGTAATCACAGAGAATTGTCAGGAAAGACCTCCAGGGCATGCTCTGAGGAAAAAGGCATTAGGAGACATGGAAGCTCTTTAAGAAAAATAAATCTTAAAGCACTGACATGCCAACCATTCCATTGTGGAGGAGAGACAAGTGATACAGCAACCTAGACTGGACTGTGAGCTCTTCACTGACCTGAAGCATGAAAAGGAAGCAAACCAGCAGTGAAAACCAAGCCAGATTACCAAGCAGAAGTAGAAAAGATCCAACAAGGAGCACATTAAATGATAATGGTATTCACTAAGCATGTGGAGGATTCAAAGTTAGATGTAACCAGCAAGAAATAGCAGAAAATCACTCACTGAAGACATTAGCAATAAAGGTAGGGTCTAAAGTAGTCTCCCAGGAAACGGAAAGCTAGTGATGTATGATGTCAAAAAGGTCAGGTTGTTCAATGCTTTGTGTTTGTGTTGACCACTGCACAGGGGAAGATTTCATCAAATCTCTAACACACCTAATTTCAGTCACAAGAGAATAAAATCTCCACAGATTTACAAGTATCAGCAAAATTCAATTGTTTTCCAGTCACCCAGACCTAATGAGCTTCATCTCAGCCTCAACCTGAAGGTCTGGCTGATGAAACCCACAGCTTTTAGCAGTTATTTTGAGAACACACCAAGGCTGAGTAAGGTATTAGATGTAAAAAAAAACAACCAAAAACCAAAAAAGAAAAACCCTGAACAACTAGAGAAAGAGAAAAGACAGGAAAGGAGAAAGAAGAGAATTAGTAAAACTTCAATTCCTGGAACAAACTGTGAAATGTTTGTAACTACATCCAGCAGGGGTTGGTTGTGAACCAAAGTTACACCACATGGATCCAATTTCTTTTGGGGGACCTGGTAACAGGCGTTATGGAGAGAGTGGTTAAAGTAGTAGATGCATGCAGTGTGCATTTGTGTCCCATAAACACAGAAAATGAAACTGAGATGAAAATAGGTGCAGACTGGGAGGAACACTGTTTTAGAGACAATTTCCCAATACAAACCAAATATTTTTCATTGACAGAGAAATACTGATATGGGTAAGAAAGCTGATGTGGAAAAATTGCCTTCCAGTTGTTCAGAAGAATGGAAAGATGTCAGGTCTGGGTGCCAGTGTTTGGATACCACATATGAAAGTTTAAAGGCAGCAATGGATAATGTGAGAGGTCTCAACCCCACCATCCACTGAGGCCTACCAAAGGTAGATGATGAGAAATTCTAAGCATCTTCCATGTCTGTAGTCTCTATAGAGTTCCACAAGTTCATTCTTTCAATAAAAGTACAGAAAAATAGTAAACATCCCTATTTATGTCACATTTTAGGATCAACTCTAGCTTGCCTGAATTGGAAAATTAAATTTTTGTGTCACACCCACTTCAATCAGTTGGCCCAGAATGATTAGACACTGCCATGGCAATGCACAATTGTACACTATATGTGTGTGTATAAATATGTAAATTGCTGTCTACAACTGCCTGACAGGAGGTTGTAGCCAGGTGGGGTTGGTCTCTTCCCCCAGGCAACCTGTAACAGAATGAGGAGGGGCAGTCTCAAGTTGTGCCAGGGGAGGTATATGCTGGATGTTAGGAAGGATTTATTCCCAGAGAGAGTGATTGGCATTGGAATGGGCTGCCCAGGGAGGTGGTGTGTAAAGGGTTAAGCCTCACCTGGAGCCCTCTGACTCCTCCCAAGGGGTGGTCTGACCTTTTCCCAGGTGTCATGGTTAGCCCACTCCCACTTTCTGCTAGGACTTTGCTATAAAAGGGGAGACATCTTGGCACTCTCTCTCTCTCTTCTCACTCCTGCTCTGACCGCCTGAGCAACTCCTGCTGCCAGACCACCACGTGCTCTCAGTCAACACATGGAGGGGTACCACCATTTTTCCTCAGAACTTCAACTACCTGCATTTCATCACAAAAAGCCTGCATCCAGCTTTCATTCTCCATCCAACATCAAAATCATCCACCCCAGCATTTGGACTCAATTGCCTCCCACGGGTTGTATTTCNCCTCCCACGCGTTGTATTTCTGTTTTATTTATTTTGTTCCCTTTTCTCCCCCTTCTCCCCAGCCTCTCTGTAATTTTCTCCTCGTTCCCCCATANCACATGGAGGGGTACCACCATTTTTCCTCAGAACTTCAACTACCTGCATTTCATCACAAAAAGCCTGCATCCAGCTTTCATTCTCCATCCAACATCAAAATCATCCACCCCAGCATTTGGACTCAATTGCCTCCCACGCGTTGTATTTCTGTTTTATTTATTTTGTTCCCTTTTCTCCCCCTTCTCCCCAGCCTCTCTGTAATTTTCTCCTCGTTCCCCCATACCTTGCATTCTGGTTCCCCTTTTCTCCCACCTTCTGAAAAAAAAACCAAACCAAACCAAAACAAAACAAAACAAAAAAACCCCACAAATAAAAAAAACACCCCAACCTTTACCTCCTATTGATTTTTACTTCCAAATCGAATTGAGTATTTATTGGGCTTTTGGGCTCAGAGGTAGCTGGCTTAAACCCAATACACAGTGGAGTCCCCATCTGTGGAGGTGTTGAAGAAAAGACTGGCTGGAGTACTTAGTACTGTTGGCTAGGGCTGGGTGATAGGTTGGACTGGGGGATCTTGGAGGTCTCTTCCAGCCTATCCTATCCTAATACATATAAGCCAGAGAAAGCAATGTATGTTACTCTGTCCTCAGAACAGGCCTAATTGTTTTCTGCTTCTTAAGCCTGACCTTATTGGTGCTGAGCTGTAGCAGGTCAGTCTAAAATAGTTCAATCAGACAAAATAAGGCACTCGCATGCTGGTGTGAGTGTACCAGCACAGCCCTCTAATAGGGACCTCTCTAATCTCCAGAAACAGACTCTGCATCAAATGCCCTGAAAATTACATCAACATTTGGTCTGTGAACTCAGAGCCTGGGGAGACCTCCATGTCCTACAACTTGCTACTCTTTGCCCAGCTCTCTTCACCAGCTCCTTCATTGCTCAGTCTGTTCAATTATCTGCACCAGCGGTGTTTGTATTCTTGAATTCACCATTAAGAGGTCCTTAAAGACTAGGACACAGTGGAATACTTAACTTTCCTCCTTAGCTGCAGTTGGGATGTGTTGAAGCCACCTTTCTGTGTGCCAAGACAGAAAGGGGCCTGTTGGCCACCGGAGGATTTATGACCTGGATGATTCCACAGAAGATCTGAGCTGCCCTCTGCAGGGATGCCCTCATGAAGGGCAGGATAAACTTCAAAGGGTGGCAACTGTATTTCAAGATGCCAAGGCCTGCTCCTCTGAATGCTGTGACAGCAATCTACACTTGTGACTCTGGCTAGACCTCTCCACTGTACCACAGAGTCTTCCAGGCAGAAAAACCTCCCTTTTGTGCCCTCAACTAACACTACACACTTGCTGCTTGCAGGAGTGACAGCCCAGCTACATTCAGTTTTGGTAAGTTGTGGAAAGTAGCTTGTGGAGTTCCACCTAAGGGCTTGGGATGAGTCCTTGTAATGTGCTGTTGTACTAATGTGTTTGGGTTTTTTTCTACATCATCAGTCCTGATGAGAGATGGAGGGAATCATTATGGAGAAAAGAAAATACTTTGGGAAATTTAAGCTTAGACTGACTCAAGTGGGAAGATTTCAGCATAGCAAAAACTGTCCAGCAGATTGAGGGAGGTTCTCCTCTCCCTCTACCCCACCCTGGTGAGACCTCATCCTGAGTACTGCATTGAGTTTGGGGCTTCCCAGTTGAAGAGGGACAGGGATCTGCTGGAGAAGGTCCAGCAGAGGGTTATGACGATGATTAGGGGACTGGAACACTTCCTGATGAGGAGAAGCTGAGAGATCTGGGGCTGCTTAGTCTGGTGAAGTGAAGACTGAGAGGAGATTTAATAAATGTTTATAAATACCTGAGGGCTGGGGGGTCAGGAGTGGGGCGACAGGCTCTGCTCACTTGCTCCCTTTGGTAGGACAAGGAGCAATGGATGGAAGCTGCAGCACAGGAGGTTCCACCTCAACACAATGGGGATATTCTTTACTAGAAGGGTCCCAGAGCACTAGAACAGGCTTCTGAGCCTGATTGTGGAGTCTCCTTCTCTGGAGCCTTTCAAGGCCTGTCTGGATGCATTTCTCTGTGACCTGTGCTAGATTGTCTGGTCCTGCTCTGGCAGGACTGTTGGACTGGATGATCTCTTTGGGTCCCTTCCAACCCCTGACATCCTATGAGCCTGTGATTCTCACTTAATTTCCTGCTCTTTTGGCTCCAGGCCAGCTCTTTACCCTCTCTCTCTGCCTGTAGCAGTGCAGCAGCTGCAGAGTTGTGCCATCACTGTCCCCAGTAGTGCCAGGCTGAGGGCGCCGCTGGCACAGAGGATGGCAGCAGAGTGCAGAGCATGACAAGTGCAGCGGCAGGTGGGCAGAGCAGCAAAGGGCAGATTTCTCTCTGTCACTACTGCCATTTAGCTCAGCTCAGGCAGAAGGCAGAGCTGTTCTGCCTTTGCTCCTTCCTTCCCTCCCTTGCTGCAGAGCCATTCCTGAAAGCACCATGCAGGGATGTTACTCACTTAGTAAGCATCATTTTAGGAACTGAAATCCAATCCCAGTGCAAGGAATTGCCCCTTCCTGCAGGCACAGGTCTTTCTTGAGAACAAGTGCTATGGGAAAATAAACAAGGAGGGCTTCCAGTGTTAGGGGCAGCTTGAAAAACTGTTGGATTTTTCTACATGTATGTTTCTGTCTCTCAATATATTGAGCAGGGCAGCATTTGAAATGCAAACAAGAACCCAATCCTTCTAGCTCTGCCTTCTCAAGGGAGCAGGACCACAGTGCTGCCAGGTGTGCTAGTTTGAACTAACTGGAGGATTTGAAGGAGACATCAGACTATAGGCTGAGAAAGGAAAACATCCCAGTGTCTCCTTCACTCAGTTGTTTACTGAAATGGTATAAAGTTAAAATCAAAACAAAGTTAACTCAGACTGCTTTGCAGCGTGGCTCCTGCAGCATCTCTCCTCCTGCCTTCTTAGCTAGATCTGAGTTAACTTCACTAATTTCTTTCCTGCTGCTATTTCCCCCTGGCCGATCTACCTTTGCTTATCTGGCACATAAGACAGATAGTGAAATAAGACTGGAAAGCGAGGGAAGGTAGTAGAGTGGTTGGAAACCCCTCTTAAGGAAGGCTGTGGCGATTCTGTATTACTTTTTTGCTGTATCTATCCATAAATCTCTGTTACATATTGTAAATATCTGCTTGTATATTGTGCAAAGCTGTTAATATAAAGCCTCATGTCCTTAACTTTCAGCCAGCTGAGTTCTAGCCTGGGTTATTTCCAAGCGTAGGGGGGCAGGGAACTGCCAAACCATCACACCAGGGCAGATGCCTGCTGGGCAAATTGCAGGCAAGCTGCTTGAGCCAGAGCAGAATGGCCAGTGCACAGACAAGAGAAGAAAGCACTCCTCTAATGCTGGAATCAATCTGAAACATGCTCTTACATCCGCTTCCCATCTTTGCTAATCCTCCTCTCTTTTCTCCCTGATATTTCACAGTGTAATACTCTGTGTCATAGCCTAAGTGTTTTCAATTCTGGCTGTCAAATTTCCCCATGAAGTCCATCCATTTCCGAAGCATACGGATGGATGTGCCAGTGCTTTACACAAAACCCTCATTTCTGAATCTCCAACTAGACTTGCTAAATGTAGCCAGCAAGCTTAACATCATCACAAATACAGGGTTTGTTGCAGCACACACTTTCCTCCTCCAAAACTGGGCCCAAACTTTGCTCCTTGGCCTTGTCATCAGGTTAAGAACAGATGATTAAAAATAAGACTCAGCCAAAGCCTGTGTCCACAGGAAGTGTAAATCTGTTTCAAGACCCCAAAATTTTCCCTATGATTTCATGAGTTTCATCCCATTGATCTTGAACTAGCAACAGAATTGAGAAAATATTTCATTAGGGGGAGGGGGAAGTTTTTCCTTTCCACATTAAGGGAGCAGAAAACTCTATTGCCCACATAAGGTTTGACAAAATCCTCCTGAATCAACCATTTGGCCTCCTGATGGTTTGGTGTTTGGTTTTGGTTGGGATTTTTTGTTTGTTTGTTTTGGGATATTTTCTTTTTAAATTATTACATTGCCCTCTCAGGCAGAGGGAGAGGAAGAATAAATGCATCTCAGAAGTAGTGTAAGTTGGGTGACACTGGGTAGATGCCAGGTGCCCACCAAAGCCCACCTATTTTAGAATAGAATAAGCCAGATTGGAAGAAACCTCCAAAATACAATTAAGAGCTCATGGGTTGAGAAAAGGAGAGGGAGAGATCACTCATCAATCACTGTCATGGGTAAAACAGATTCAGCTTGGAGAAAATAGTTTAATTTATTACCAATCAGACTAGGAAGATGAGAAATAAAACTGAATCTTTTAAACACCTTTCCCCCACTCCTCTCTTCTTGCCAGGCTCACCTTTACTCCCAGTTTTGTCTGTCTCCTGCCCTTGAGTGGCATACTGGGACAGGGAACATAGGTTGTGGTCAGATTATCCCATATTGTCTCTGCTGATCCTTCCTCCTCACATTCTTCCTAGACAGTCCTCCACAAACTTTTCCAACAAGGGTAGTTCCCACGAATTGCAGTTCTTCACAAACTGCTCCAGCATGGTGTAGAATCACAGAACGGTTTAGGTTGAAAGTGACCTCAAAACTCATCCAGTTCTAACCCCCCTGTGCCATAGGTAGGGACACCTCCCACTGGAACAGGTCGCCCAAGGCCTCATCCAACCTGGCCTTGAACACCTCCAGGAAGGGAGCAGCCACAACCTCCCTGGGCAACCTATGCCAATATCTCACCACCCTTACCGTGAAGAACTTCTTCCTGACATCTGGTTTAAACCTCCCCTCTGCCAGTTTAAAAACAATACTCCTCGTCCTGTCATTACAAGACCATTACAGACTGCTCCTGCACTGGTCCCCCACAGGCTCAAGAGCCCAGCAAAACTGCTCCAGTATGAGCTTCTTTCTCCATGGATCCACAGCACCTGTCAGCACCTCCAGTGGAGTCTTTCCCACAGGGTTAAAGCCTCCTTTAGGCACATTCACCGGCTCTACTATGGGCTCCAGACAGACATTTGCTCCACTGTTAACATCCATGGACTGCCTCGCTGTGGCCTTCACCACAGGCTGTAGGGGGCTCTCCACTCTGGCAATCTCCTTCCTTTCCTTAAGTGGCTTTGGTGCCTGAAGAGTTGCTTCATGCATTCTCACTCCTCTCTTCACCTGCAATTGCTTTTGTCTAACTGCTTCCCACCCACCTTCTAAAATATGTTCCCACAGAGGTGCTACCACCATCTCTAGGGTGGCTTTAGCCACTGCTGGAGCTGGCTGGCATTAGCTGTCAGGCACAGGAAGATTTTAGCAGCTTCTGACAGAAGCCATCCCTGTGACTCCCCTGCTACCAAAACCCTGCCATGCAAAGTGCAGTACAGGCAGCTGCATGAATCCTAGACAGTACACATGGAAAAAGGAAGGAGCACTGAGATCTACTGCAATGCTTGCTGGCCCACACCAGCCACCCAGACTGCCAGGGCTGCCCCTTTCACATGAAGACAGCATATTCATTGACAGGAAAGCTTATCTACTTCTGCTATGCATTCTGCTTTTAAAACAGGCAGCTAGAAGTCTCCATGCTGGACTGTGAAGTTCTGGGCAGACAAAACATTCAGAAATCACTATTAACATGGATTAGGCATTGCCTTAGCATTTAGCTGCTAACCAGCTATCTCCTTGTTGCGTGTGCCACTCTGCCCTGAGAGCACCCAGAAAAACAACTGAAGGATGTTTTTGATCTGTTCTGGAATTATAAAACATTGCCTTAATTCCTGCCTCCATCACCAGTCTTCCTATCCAGCCTGCTCTCTCAGCCATTAACAATTTCAAAATAAGCAGGTCCAAGTGTACGAAAACTCTTTTAAAGCAGCTCTCAGCACCTGGTTGTCAGAGCTACACTTCTTTTAGCGGCTCCAGATACTCCTCTGTGCCCTCCCACAAGAGGGCTGAACACCACCAACATGATTTTGCAAGACAAACCCAGTGAAAGAATAGAGTTGTATCACCTCATAGTCTGTAGCGAACAGCCTCCTGAAGACAGCAATCCGACAGAGCTACACTGCAATGCTTGTGAAGCCTGTGGGTGAAGGCAGGGGAAGCAGGAGAGGCCAGGAGGCCTGAGGCTGTGTCCTTTTGCACCTCTGCTTTGCCAGGCAGCGCTTGAGCAGGAGTACAAGGAAGTCGTTCCCTCTCCAGCCCTGGATTTCACGGTCACAGGGGCCAACTGAACCAGCACAAGCCAGGCCTGAAGGTGTATCCTGCTTGACTCCAGCAATCCCAAACCAGCACACATCACAGTCCACACAGCCAGACCAGAAAGCTAAAGGATTCCACCTGCTTCACCTTCCCCTGTAAGTCACCCAGCGCTTAAAACATTGAGTGATTGAGAAAGAAAGGCTGTACCTGAAGTATAGCTCCCCAGTGTCCCAGTCGGTGGCCTGCTTCATGCACAAGAGCCACCCCTAACCCTCCCCACACTGGGCTGACCTCCTCCTCTTGCTGTGTGCAGGCAGGAATAAAACACTGTGGGCACCAGAGAGCAGGCACAGCAAAGCTGAGATCACCAGTGAAAGGAGGGACTCATGGCTCGGAGACAGCTGCACACGGGGAAGGCAGCTCAGGGCACAGAACAGGCTGTGGAGCAGCAGTGAGGAGAGCCAACACTTCACCAGAGTGGCTGCTTGGGACACGCTCCCCACAGGGCACCCAAGGCACAGCCCTCTCAAAGAGCTGCCTCCAGCGATCTACCGCAAAAACATCTCAACATGTACATAGGCTTGTGGCTTTCCAACTCTGTCAGCTGTTCACCTGAATAGAAAGGGGGATTCTGCCCCAGCTCCAGGGCCCCAAGGAGCACCCTGACACACCACAGACCACAAGACAGTATCGCTTCCACTCACCCCTCACTGCTAGCTCCTGCCACTAACACAACCGGCAACGAATTAAGAGACTGACCGAGTTTAAAGCGGAGGGAGGGGGGCAGAAAAAAATCAACCCAGTACCTCTTTGGCAATGTATCTGCCTTCTCCTTGACATATTAACTCCAGATACCACAAGCAGCTGATTTCAGTCTGCATAAGATAAAAGGTGTGACAAGCTGACCTGGGGTTGCCATGGAGACCAAAAATCTTTCTCAGTGCCATGGTAACTGACTCTGGGATGTGCTATGAAAAGCTGACTGCACACCAGAGTTGAGCTTTTTCATATTTCTAAGCCAATTAACTGAGAGCTCAGTCAAATTAGTTTCTGTTTAAAGAAAAGGCACTTTAGAGACATAAGATATATATTCCTTGGTATCTTTTATTCTTAGCAAAACAGAAGAAATAAAATCTTAGGAATATTACTGAGGTCCATTTCATTTTTATTTTTTTTTTAAACCAAAAGCCTTACCTTATTACATTAGAAATCAATATATATATATATATACATATATATACACACTGAATTAGACGAGAGGAAATCATTGAGCAGCATTAAACCAAACTCCCTCTGGGCACAGCACTGTACCTGCATGTCCAAATTTCTGACACAACTGAAAGCTTTGAATGGACAAGAAATAAGCTTCTGGAGGGCAAGAAATAAGGTTTCAGTAAAACACTTAAAATAAATGTCATAAAGCTATGATAGCAGCTGGACAGGACACAGCAAGCATCAGCCCCATGCACATCCAAGCCAGTGAGAATGGAGATTCTGTCAGCCCTTTCCTTTCTCTGTGCCTCTCTTCTGCCAGTTTAGCAGGCAACACTTCAGCCCTCTCTTTACAGTGCCCTGCAGTGTCAGTGGACTGACAACTCCCAGATATCAGTAGGTATTCATCTGGCTTCTTCCCCACCCACCCTCTCTTCTGAGCACAGGCATCACAAACATCTGCTCCTTACTGTGAAATGTGGTATCTGGAGATTTCTGTGTATGAGGTTACCACTAACACACCAGGAGTTTCCAAGATGCTGTCCTACCCTGTGATGACAAATGTGCAGTATGTAGGTGCTGTTACTTCAGATTAACGAGCAAAGAATTAAACATAGCTTAATCACAGAATGGCAGGGGCTGGAAGAGACCTCCAGAGAACATCCAGTCCAACCTCCCTGACAAAAGCAGGATCACCCAGGGTAGTCCACACAGAAACACATCCAGGCAGGTTTTGAAAGCCTCCAGAGAAGGAGGCTCCACAACTCCTCTGGCCAGCTGGTTCCAAGGCTCTGTAACCCTCACCATAAAGAAGTTTCTTCTCATGTTGAGGTGAAACCTTCTCTGTTCCTGTTTGTATCCATTGCTCCTTGTATTATTGCTGCTGACCAGCAAAAAGAGCTTGGCTGCCTCCACTTGACACCCTCCCCTCATATAGGGATAGACATTGCTCAGATTCCCTCTCAGCCTTCTCTTCTCCAGACTAAACAGCCCCAGGACTCTCAGTCTCTCTTCACTGGGGAGATGCTCAAGTCCCCTAATCTTTTTCACATAACTAGGAAATAGTGAAAGTGGACAGGCAAGGGAAAAGCAATGGATCTACAAGACACTCTCCTTTGCATTTAGAATCATTACATCAGTCAGGGTTGGAAGGGACAACAAGGACCATCAAGTTCCAAACCCCCTGCCATGCCCAGGGACACCCTACACTAGAGCAGGCTGCCCACAGCCTCAGCCAGCCTGTCTGCAAACACCTCCAGGGATGTGGCCCCAACCACCTCCCTAGGAAACCCATTCCAGGCTCTCACCACTCTCATGCTCAACAGCTTCCTCCTCACATCTGGTCTGAATCTCCCCACCTCCAGCTTTGCTCCATTCTTCCTAATCCTCTCACTCCCTGAGAGCCTAAAAAGTCCCTCCCCCCAGCTTTTCTGTAGGCCCCCTTCAGATACTGGAAGAGCACAAGAGGGTCACCTGGGAGCCTTCTCTTCTCCAATTCTTTCAGTCTGTCCTCATAGAGTAATGCTGAAAAGCCTAAGCAACACCTTGGGGGGGATCAGTGCCACATGCACTGTCTGCAACATCATCTCTGTTAAGCTGCAGTGGAGAGCACTCCTGTCAACAGCCATCTTTCCATGCTTCCTAGAGTGCTTCCCAGGAAAGTCTGCTAATTCTGATATTTGGATTGGATCCAATCCCTGTATTTTGTGGGTTGGAAAGCTGGCCCTCTGAAGTGAGAAGAGTTACGAAGAAATAAAGAACATGTTGTTCATTTCAGGGATGTAGGTGGCAGAGCTCTCCTACTGCAAGCCTTGCACAGATTGTCCTCATGTGACCCATCTGTAAATGAATACCTGGGTAGTCCTGCTGTGGGCTGAGAACTAGGCAGGTGCAGCAGCAGTCACACATCATGCCAGGCAAAGAGAGGTTATGATGGTTTGAACTAATTGGAGGATTTGAATTAAAAATTAGACTATAGGCTGAGAGAGGAAAGCACTGATGATGCTACTTCACTCATAGCTCTACTAAGAAAGAAAAATAAATCGTTTAGGAATTGTAACCCAAATATAGATAAGTCAGATTGCTTCAGACCTCTTTGGGCTGTGGCTGGTCTTGCATGGCTGTTTCTCCTTGCCTTTTGTAGCTGAATCTGAATAATTTCGCTAACTTCTTTACTGCTGCTAACCCCTCTGGCCCATCTACCTCCGCCTATCTGCTGCATTAAACAGATGGTGAGATAAAACTGGGGAAGGGGGAAAGGTGGTAGGGGTGGTTGGTGACCCCTCTTAGGGATTTTCATCTCTGGGAGGGCTCTGGTGTTTCTGTATTACCTTTTCACTGTAT
>VWZI01005062.1:153955-173151 GCA_013396835.1 Psilopogon haemacephalus
GCCAAAAACACCTCCAGGGATGTAGCCCCAAACACCTCCCTGGGCAACCCATTCCAGCCTCTCACCACTCTCATGCTCAACAACTTCCTCCTCACATCCAGTCTGAATCTCCCCACCTCCAGCTTTGCTCCATTCCCCCTAGTCCTGGCACTCCCTGACAGCCTCAAAAGTCCCTCCCCAGCTTTTTTTGTAGGCCCCCTTCAGATACTGGAAGGCCACAATAAGGTCACCTGGGAGCCTCCTCTTCTCCAAACTGAACAGCCCCAACTCTTTCAGTCTGAAAGTAATCCATTGCTGAGAAGCAGCAACTTGCTCCTCCAGAAAAAAAAAACAAACCAAAAACACAAAAAAACCTAAAACCCAAACACACTATGCAAACAAGATCCAATGAAACAAATCCCCAAAATCCAGAAGCTGCAAAGTGATTCTTGACTTAGAAACTGCCTGAAAAATGACAGGATTGCACATGAAAAGCTCTATGGAGTGGAGAATAAAAAAAAACAAAAAATTTGAAACAGACAATCAGACAATGCAATCTGCTGCACAGCTCTACTGGCAAAGGTGGACTAAAGTGTTCCAGGTACAGCCCAAATCTTTGCAGTATAAGCACTGCAAAGAGATTCTCACCTAAATATTTAAATCACAGTAGTGGTTTGGATTGGGTCTTAGGAAGAAATTCTTCACTAGAAGGGTAGCAAGACTCTGGAGTGGGTTGTCCAGAGAGGCTGTGGACACCCAGACTATGGACACCCCCTGCCTGGAGATGTTCAAGCCAGGTTGCATGGGGCCTGAAGCAAGCTGGGGTAGTTGAGAGGTGTCCCTGCCCATGGCAGGAGAGTTGGAGTAGATGATCTCCAATGTCCAGCCTAAGCCCTTCTCTGATTCCATGACTGCAAAGTTTTAAAAGTTCAAGATCCAGAAGAGAAGATGAAGAAAACACAAAAGGCAAATGAAGTATTTTGACACCAGTTCTATGACAAAGGGCAGACACAGAGCTTGACTGCGAGACAAATGAAAAGAAAATCCTAAGGTCAGGTTATTTTGCCTCAGGATTGCTAAATCAGTGTTACCCTTAGAAGACACAGCTGCTCTACATGGAATGGGTAAGAGTAGTTATGTCTCTTCTCTACATTTACAGAATTGAAGCTTCCCGAGATTCTCTGGGAATAACTAAGGGCAAAATTTAGCTCATGCAGTTTTTATTAAAGGTGTAGCCAATTAGAAGTTCACATCCATGACTGCTTTTCTTGTACAGGAAGTAAGAAAAAAAAAAAAAAACCCCACCAAAATTTAAAAAAACCACACACCAACCCCACATGCAACAACCAACCAAATCTCCACCCATAACCACCAAACCGAGAAACTCACAATAAAGATTTTTGTTGTGTATCTTAAGTATGTGAAAACAGATGACCCAGATGGTTGAGAAATGGCCAATTTGTGCATTGCTCAAGAAGATTTCACTATAAACGACCCAAAGAGCCACTGAAGCCACATGGTTTGGTCTTTAAAAACAAGGTAAAAGCACAGATCCATTCTTCATCTTACCTTCTTGCTTTAGGTCTCTCTGTCACTGGTAATACAATTACCATCTCAGGAGTAGAAGCAATCATAATTCTTATCATTGCATTGAAGCTTCACAAATTGAGTGCCTTGCTTCTGTGTTTAGTGTTTGGTTTGGGTATTTTTTTCTATTTGAATTTTACAGAGCTACTGCCTCAATGGGCTCCACCAAGTTGTGTTGGAGGAGGTCCAGGCTGGATATTAGGAAGACGTTCTTCACAGAGAGAGTGATTGGCATCGGAATGGGCTGCCCAGGGAGGTGGTGGAGTCACCATCCCTGGAGATGTTCAAGAAAAGACTGAATGGAGCACTTAGCGCCATTGGCTAGGGCTGGGTGATAGGTTGGACTGAATGATAATAGAATCAGTCAGGGTTGGAAGGGACCACAAGGATCACATAGTTCCAACCCTCCTGCCATGCCCAGGGACACCCTACCCTAGAACAAGCTGCCCACAGCCTCATTCAGCCTGGCCTTAAACACCTCCAGGGATGTGGCCCCAACCACCTTCCTGGGTAATCCAGGTCTTGGAGGTCTCTTCCAGCCTGGCTTATTCTATTTTGTTCATCCCACCATAAAATAATGTGGATTCAAAAAAATTACACCTAAATGGTTCCTTTTTCTCTCTCTTTACTATGAAGCAATCAACTAGAACATCCTATATAAAGCAGAGCTGCCTGTGGGTTACTCTGTCTCCTCTGATCAGTTATATTTTATTGAAGAAGCAGACAATCAGCTTTGAAGTCAGCACAACGGAACAGCAAGGAAGGGCTGAAGGCCTGACTTATCACTAGGCCTTCTGAAGAAGAAGGCTAAGAAAAAGTGATTCTGTTTTATCTTTCCATTCTCATTCAGGTGTTTAGTAGCTCTGCTGTGTAGGGATGAAGCACTCTGCACCATCCATGTATCTCCCTTTCACTAAAGGATCTCTCTGACCATTCCTCCTGGACCAGGAGCATGCCATGTCCAGCCTTGTAAATGCATAGAATAAAGAAAAAACAGACTGTCTCCTTTGCTTATAAGAAGAGAGTGAAAACCAGAGGCCCATGCTAAGAACGCAAGACAGAACTGAATCCATGGTTTACAAAAATAGGGGGGAAAAAAGCCACTGATTCACACTGTTTGGCAATCTCAGAGGAAGCTAAACTGAGCTCACACTGTTGTCTTTTCTCCCTAGATTCAATGGGAGCCAAGGCAAGAACAGCTTGGAAAGGTCTAAGCTTTTGATTCCCTGTGAATTGCCAAGGTGTAGATGAAGTAAAAGCACCTATAGATCACACCTGCTAAGTGTTCCTGAATAACATCTCATTTTCTTATACCTGCGTAGCAGTTCACATGGCAGCATCCCTACCTCACAGAGCAGTTTACCACCTTGAGCAGATGGGAACCTCCTGAAGGGAGGTTGTGCCAGGTGGGGTTGGCCTCTTCTCCCAGGCACAGAACAAGAGGGGACAGCCTCAAGCTGTGCCAGGGCAGGTTCAGGCTGGATGTTAGGAAGAAGTTCTTCACAGCAAGAGAGACTGGCATTGGAATGGGCTGCCCAGAGAGGTGGTGGAGTCACCATCCCTGGAGATGTTTAAAAAGAGGCTGGATGAGGCACTTGGTGCTATGGCTTACTTAGAAGGTGTTAGGTGGTAGGTTGGACTCGATCTCAAAGGTCTTTTCCCACCTGGTTATGTGTCAAACTAAATAAAAGTTGCTTTTACCTTCGGAAAACAATTGGAACTAATTTACTACATGTGTATTTCAAGCCTGCTTCATTTACACATCACTATTGCTCTAAATAGTTCCATGAGTCAGCTGTCTGGTGAGGTGGTGGAGTCCCCATCCCTGGAGGTGTTTAAGAGGAAGCTGGATGAGGCACTTAGTGCCATGGGTTAGTTAATTAGAAGGGTTAGGTGATAAGTTGGACTCAAGGATCTCAAAGGTCTTTTCCAACCTGATTAATCCTCTGTGTGTGTATAAAAATACAGGAACAAGAGCAATTCTTGACTGTCTGGAACCAAAGCCCATAAACTGAAAAGACAGAGGACTCAATCTGCCCATTAGAACTTGAACGTCCCCAATAGTCACAGCATACAGGACTTGCCACTGGTCCAGAACACACAAAACAGATTTTCACCTCCCTTAGTCAAACTTTCAAAGCTCCTGAGGAGACTGAAAAGGTTAATAGAGCCAAGTGAGATTTCCAGACACAACTAAGAGTCTGGAACTGTCAATATCTCACCACCCTCATGCTGAAGAACTTCTTCCTAACATCTAATCTAAGTCTTCCTTCCTCTAGCTTGGATCTACTCCCCCCCACCACCGGAGTCCTGTCACTACCTGATAGCCTGAAAAGTCCCTCCCCAGCTTTCTTGTAACTCCCTTTAGATGCTGAAAGGCCACAATAAGGCCTCCTGGGAGCCTCCTCTTCTCCAGACTGAACAACCCCAACTGTCTCAGCCTGTGCTCATAGGACAGATGCTCCAGCCCTCTGATCCTGTTTTTGATCCTACTCTGGGCCTGGAAAGCTATTTTGCAGTGCTTTTTAAGCACAGAGAAATGTCTCTATAAAAGAACAGACTGAACAGCACTTTTCCCCCCTTGCTCTGTTTAACCAGCACAGCTGTAGATTATAGGGAGTTTGGTTTCCTTCTGTAACAACTCATCATTGTTCCCTAATAATATATTATCTCATCAGGAGGCCTCGCTTCACAGAGGCTACACAGACACACGTTTCTTAATAGCAGACTTAAGTGGTGGCAGATCTCATGGATTAATTGCATAACCAGCCACTCCTACTTGTACATTTTAAGTTGTATTACATCTTTCTATCAGAACTTTTGGATAACTAGAAAGTGTTGGACTTCCAGGTATCTATATGTGGCCTGGCCTTAAACACCTCCAGGGATCTGGCCCCAAACACCTCCCTGGGCAACCCATTCCAGCCTCTCACCACTCTCATGCTCAACAACTTCCTCCTCACAACCAGTCTGAATCTCCCCACCTCCAGCTTTGCTCCGTTCCTCCTAGTCCTGTCATTCCTTGATAGCCTAAAAGTCCTTCCCCAGCTTTTCTGTAGGCCCCCTTCAGATACTGGAAGGCCACAAGAAAGTCACCTGGGAGCCTCCTCTTCTCCAGGCTCAACAGCCCCAACTCTTTCAGTCTCTCCTCACAGCAGAGGTGCTGCAGCCCTCTGAGCATCCTCACGGCCCTTCTCTGGGCATGCTCCAGCATGTCCACATCCCTCATGTTTATCCTCACCACAAGCAGAAATTTCTGGGACACTACATTAATTTCTAAAGCACACAATGAATGCCTCCTAAATTTTAGATATGGAAGAAAAGACAAAAAGGGTACAAGTTAAAAGTAGACATTAAGTGTAATTAATCTCATTAGTAACAAAAAGGAGAAAAACCTACAGTATGATCTTGGAGTTCTTACCGATTTTTGCATTCAGAAGGAGTTTTTGTGAAAACACCCAAGTAAGGAACTTCAATAGAAGTTGCACCCTGTTGCTGACAGGAATGGAAGCAAACTCTAAAAGGACTTTGCATAATGCTTTTTTCCTCCCCCTGCCTGAAAAAGCTCTAGAGTTTTTGTTATGAAATGTCAAATGGCATTATACCTTCAGCACACACTTTTAAATCTCCTCCATGTGGTACCAATCCATCTACAAAATGCAAGCCCTGGAGCTCTCAGAATTTACGAACCATGTGTGCAGTCTGCCAGATCACTGAGATGGATACTGAAATAAAAGATGTTTAAGGGCAGCCTGATCTAGGGTAAGATGTCCCTGGGCATGGCAGGGGGGTTGGAACTAGATGATCTTTGTGGTCCCTTCCAACCCTGACTGATTCTATGATGGCAACATGGTAGTGAATACATATCAGCAGGGCCAGTCCAACCCATGACAGGCAAACAGATTCTGTAGGAACTGTTCTCCAGGCTTCCTCTTTTTTTTTTTTTTTTTTTCCCCTTTTCTGAATTTTTTATTTAAACTCTGATAAGAATCAATGTAGAGCGAACGTTTACTGTTCTGGAGTCAAAGAACCTTTTGAATTATCTGAAGTGGTTTTGCCATAAGATTATTTAAATGTCCTCATGCAGAGGCTTATGAAGACTTCCACCAGAATTTCCCTTCTCAGACAATGCATAGTTTCCTTCGGACAATGCGAACAGAGGGTGAAACAACACTTTGATTTTTCACAACATCAGTGGTAAAGCCAAACCCATCTTGCTCTCTCCGGATGAGAAACCCTTCAGAAGATAAATTGCCTTATTTAGGCAGATTCACAAAATAAAATGACAACTACCCATAGTAAAGGTAGCTGCTGCTGAAGAGTGGCAAATCCTCTACTTCCCTTAACCCATAACCAATACCTTTATACTCATGAGCAAGGTCTTCTTCCCTCCAAGACCAGGCATAAATTAAACTTAAGCCAGGTTTTGGATCTGATAGGAAAGCATCACTTCTAATCCACCTGATTCTAATCCCTTATATCTGGCATTGCTGAGGCCACAGCTCAAGTGCTGTGTCCAGTTTTGGGCACCTCACTACAAGAGAGACATTGAGGTGTTGAAGCCAGGGAAGAGGAGGGCAAGGAAGCTGTGAAGGGCCTGGAAAGCAAATCTTATAGACAGCAACTGAAGCAGCTGGGGATGGTTAGTCTGAGGAAGAGGCTGAGGGAAAACCTAATCACTGTCTACAGCTACCTGAAAGGAAGTTGTGGACAGGTTGGTTCTTGTGTCTTCTCACAGGTAATTAGTGACAGAACAAGAGGAAATGGCCTCAGGTTGAAGCAGGACAGGGTTAGACTGCAGACGAGGAAGAATTTTTTCCTGGAATAGAATCATAGAATGGTTCAGGTTGGAAGGGACCTCAAAGATCAGCCAGTTCCAACCCCCCTGTGCCATACACAGGGACACCTCCCACTAGAACAGGTCGCTCAAGGCCTCATCCAACCTGGCCTTCAACACCTCCAGGGAGGGAGCAGCCACAACCTCCCTGGGCAACCTTTGCCAGCGTCTCACCACCCTCACTGGAAACAACTTTTTCCTAACATCCCATTCCAGTCTCCCCTCTGCCAGTTTAAACCCATTACCCCTCATCCTGTCATTACAAGATCTTGTGAATAGTGGTCAGGCATTGGAATGTGCTGCCCTTGGAGGTGGTGGAGTCATCAACCCAGGATGTGTTTAAAGGTCATTTGGATGTGGTGCTTGGGGATATGGTTTAGAGTTCTGGGTTGGACTTGGTGATCCCGAGGGGCTTTTCCAACCTCGATGTTCCTGTTCTGTAGTACCAATTACATTGGCTTTTCAATCCATGCCGACTCTGGTAGTTTTCTTACAGGTGCTTGTACTCTTCAATACCATAGATAAAATCCAGAAACAAATTCTTAAAGTTTAAAGTTGTTTGAAGACCCTTTCCATCTTGAAACACACTCAATTCACCCTAATTTTAGTTGTATGAGTGAAAACCTGGAATAACTTCAGCTGGAGGTAGTAACTTCCCGGAAAGCAGGTAGGAAGAGAAATTTAGCAATAGCATCTTCTGCTCATGTAACAGACTGCAGCTCGAATGCATGAAAAATAATATTAACAGCCATGAACGTAGAATTTAAGCTCTCTCATCTCTTTTAGCGTGGAAAAATATATTGCACATGATGGTACAACTACAGAAAGTAGATGCTTCTGCAGTTAAAGACTGAACTGACATCCATCAAGTGATAATGAAAATTCCAGAAGATGCTTTTGCCAAATCAGATTAGTTAACCATTTCTAAAGAATAATAGCACAGTATATCCATGAGGAAATTTGTCAGCAAGGATTTTTATTATCTCAAACTACCCATTCGTCTGTTAGGACTTGATGCTGAATGTTATAGAGGGGGAAAAAAAAAGAGGCTAAAAAATGTTGGCTTGAATTGAAAACCCTCCCTCCCAGAGACCCACTTCAGACAGCTAAGATTGCACACAGGATGAGTTACAGGGTTAGCAACGTGATTTGAGAAAGACTTAACAATTATCTCTGATGCAGACTGTCACAAAGTAACACTTGATGGACAGAAGAGACACAAGTGGTAATATTTAATAGCAACAAATCCTGTCCTTGTCTAATATTTGAAATTAATCTCTTAGATTTTTTTTCCCCCTTTTTTTAAGCAGGCACCTTGGTTCCTACTTCTATTACCATTCAAATTTCTTCCCTTTGCTTTAGAGTATTTATGCCCAAAGAACTCGTGGGTATTGGAATGCACTAGGCCAGGCAGACCAAAGGGCCCAACTGAAAGAGTCCCAAAGGAGGAAGACAGAGCCATAACCATGAAGTCCTCCCTCCATTTCTTGAGTTGGGAGTCCATACCCTTACAGGTAATTTTTTGCAGTCCTTATCCTTTTTTCACCTCTTCTATATGCCCTCCTTCTGCAGTTTGTTTCCCCCATGAAAACACAAGGTCTATGTTGCTCCCTTGTCTCGTCTCTAGAGCAGGTTATTAATAGCTTCCTGTCTGCTAGCTGTTCTCTCTAGACAGCCTAATCGCCACATGCACAATCTTCTGGCCTCCTAGATGATCTTCTAACATTTGCTGCTATGCCATATCATGCGAGTATTAAAATACCTCCAGAGACATAAGCCAGCACCATTGCACCTCCAACCCCCTGCTCTCGCACACTTCTTGGACAGCCCTGAGCTCATTCTTACTACTTCCCCAGTCTTCACTCCCTGCTGCTTTGCTGGCAGAAGTATAAAATTATTTTGAAGAGGTGCAAAACTTTCTCTACTTGACTATTTTAAAAAATCCATAGCTTGGACTCCACCATTTAATGAAATCATAGAATCAGTCAGAGTTGGAAGGGAGCAGCCACAACCTCCCTGGGCAACCTGTGCCACCCCCCTCACTGCAAAGAACTTCCTCCTAACATCCTGTTTCAATCTCTCCTCTGTCAGGTTAAACCCATTCCCCCTCATCCTGTCATTACAAGACCTTGTGAATAGTCCCTCCCCAGCCCTCCTGTAGGCCTCCTTCAGATACTGGAAGGCTACTCTAGGGTCTCCTGGAAGCCTTCTCTTCTCCAGGCTGCAGAGCCCCAGCTCTCTCAGCCTGTCCTCATAGCAGAGGTGCTCCAGCCCTCTGAGCATCTTTGTGTCCCTCCTCTGGACTCTCTCCAACAGTTCCATGTCCTTCTTGTGCTGGGGGCTCCGGAACTGCACACAGTACTCCAGGTGGGGGTCTGACAAGAGCAGATTAAAGGGGGAGAATCACCTCCCTTGCCCTACTGGCCACAAAAACAAGCCTATGACATCTTCAGAAGTCACTGAAACTAGAGAGTAGTCCTCTGTTGGAAGCATTTCTTGGAGCCTCAACACTCAGTGTTTGTTTCTTTGTTAAGAATACCACGATGTGCAGTTTATTTCTAGGCACTGTGAACAGTTGGCTAATCTAGCAGCTAGGGTTGCTGCAGCTCACCTCCTAGAGCTACAAGAAGCTAAACAAACTCAAACAGTGGCACAGCCAGTGCCAGAATACCTGCATATGCACCACAGACAGACCACTTTCTACAACTTTAGTCCTATTATAAGGTCTCCCGGAAGCCTTCTCTTCTCCAGGCTGAAAAGCCCCAACTCTCTCAGCCTGTCCTCATAGCAGAGCTGCTGCAGCCCTCTGAGCATCTTGGTGGTCTCCTTTGGACTCACTCCAACAGTTCTATGTCCTTCTTGTGCTGGGGGCTCCAGAACTGCACACAGTACTCCAGGTGGGGGTCTCACCTGGATATCACTTGTTAATTAATCATCAAAGCCTAGCATTCCTGGTTCATAAAATATAAAATGATTACCAGCTCTAAAAGCATTTTTCATGAAGCAAGGATGTGCCAAAACATCTACAGGTTACAGCATATAACAGCTCTGTCTTGGGGAACAGCACAAGCATCCACCAGGAACTATTGCAGAGACTTTTCTTTTTAACTCAGCAACATCTCTGCAAACACTGACTCTAGGGAGCTGTCCTGGCAAAGGAAACAAGTTCTAGAACTGTTGTTGAGGGGAAAGAGACAACTGAAATGCGGATCAGCCACATCCAGTGAAGTCTGGATGCACGTTCCCTATTGCTATGTGGCAAAACCTAAACTTGGATGGATTTAGTCATATACCTTGATGCCTCCAACAGTGAGAAACTGACTTACTCATTCCTGCTCACAAGATAATGTCCTTATTCAGGCAGCCTGTTCTAATGGCTTAAATCAGAACAAAAAGGCTCCAGCTGAACCAACAGGTTAACCTTCCATGGCAGTTTGGGAGTTCCCCACACTTTGAAATAACCCAGACTAAACTCAGAGGGCTGGAAGCTAAGGAAATGAAGCTTTCTATTTACAGCTTTGCACAATATACAAGCAGATATTTACAATATATAACAGATATTTACAGATATATACAGTGAAAAGGTAATACAGAAACACCACAGCCCTCCCAGAGATCAGGGTCCCTAAGAGGGGTTTCCAATCACCCTACCACCTTTCCCCACTTCCCAATCTTATTTCACTATCTGCCTTACATGCCAGAAGGTAGATCAGCCAGGGGTGTTAGCAGCAGGAAAGTAGTAAGTGAAGTTATTCAGATCTAGCTAAGAAGGCAGGGAGAGAGATGCAGCAGCAGCCGCAGTGCAAAGCAGAATAAAAAAAAATTTAAAAAAAAATTACCTCAGACTAACTTTACACCATTTCAGTAAACAAGTGAGTGAAGTAGAATCAAATTTCGATTTTCCTTTCTCAGCCTATAGTCTAATACCTCGTTCAAATCTTCCAATTAGTTCAAACCAGCACACCTTCCCAACACACAATTGAGAGAAAAGTAATACACAAACTCATGATTGGGTGGTGGGGTTTTTTTGTTTGTTTGTTTGATTTTTGGTCTTGAAACAGATCTGAAGGGACTCTGAGCATACTAAGTTCTCACCCAACTTCGAAGCCCATGAAGGACTTCAGAATTGAGTCTAAAGATAGAGATATGAGAAAACACATTTTCATTGCTTTACTTAGGAACTCATTCCAGTAAAGAGCATTTCTGGCTTCTTGGAGATTCACATGCCTTCTTCACCCAAAGAGTAGGTAGCTTCAATGTTTATCCCATAACCTTCTACTAAAATTGACCAAAAAGTAGCTAGCTGATGCTGGCTGTGTTCCCAGTTGGTCTAACTAGAGCTAAGATGACCAGAGTCTGTTCCTCTGAACACTGGCATAGCTTTTAGACTCTTTGAATTCAGACAGCTTTTAAACCAGTGACCTCTGAGTAATACTACCCTTGTTTCATTCCTGAACTGCTGAGCTGCCAAAGAACTGTTATTCCACTACTAAGCATGCCAGTGTGGCTTTCTACCTTGCATTTGCTTATTAAACTTGATCCCCAGCTCAGAATCCACCAAACTTGAAAGCCAGTTGGATGTTTCTGCCTTCCCCAGGGAAACTCTGCAGAGGCTAAGGATGAACATCATTTTGTAACATTCATCCTTTTACAGGATTAACAGTTTTCTACTGTCATTAACAGAGTCAGAAAGGCTCAAGTATTAGGAAAGTTAAAATAAACCCTGAAATGTTGCAGGAGGAATCTGCAGGGCCACATACCACCCCTGCATCTTTAAGGCTTTAATGGTATTTGCCCTTCACAGAGAGACAGTTTCAGAAGGTAAATTTAAATTATTATTAAATTCACTGCCATGACCCACAATCCTTCTCCAGGCTTCTTAGGTATTCAGCCTGTTGCTGTGGGAATAGCTGCACTACAGTGAAGGGATTGTGTGTTCTAGAAATACAGTAATTAATTTACTGCATCCAGTTCTGGAGCCACTATTACAAGAGGGATGTGGACATGCTGGAGTGTGTCCAGAGAAGTGCCACAAGGATGCTCAGAGGGCTGCAGCATCTCTGCTATGAGGAGAGACTGAAAGAGTTGGGGCTGTTGAGTCTGGAGAAGAGGAGGTTCCCAGGTGACCTTCTTGTGGCCTTCCAGTATCTCAAGGGGGCCTACAAAAAAGCTGGGGAGGGACTTTTTAGGCTCTCAGGGAGTGAGAGGATTAGGAAGAATGGAGCAAAGCTGGAGGTGGGGAGATTCAGACTGGAGGTGAGGAGGAAGCTGTTGAGCATGAGAGTGGTGAGAGGCTGAAATGGGTTGCCCAGGGAGGTGTTTGGGGCCACATCCCTGGAGGTGTTTGCAGCCAGGCTGGCAGAGGCTGTGGGCAGCCTTATGTAGGGTAGGGTGTTCCTGGGTACGGCAGGGGGGTTGGAACTCGATGATCTTTGTGGTCCCTTACAACCCTGACCGATTCTATGATTCTAACCTGTAGAGAGGGAATGTGAACAGGCTAGGAAGGGTGACAAGTTATCCCTTCTCATTGACAAACAGATAGTGGGAAAAGAGTTTGCTGGGGAAAGAACCCAAAGTGAAGGGTAAAAGGATTTCTATTTATACATTATGTTTCCATTTGTATTGTTCACTAAGTATGAAGCCTCCTTTTTAAATCTGTATCTCCTGGTGTCTTTAAGAAGAACAGACTATTCCTGCCTGTCTGACTCATGTACCTCTGGGCAGTCCGATCTTCTGACTCACTGGATAGTCAAAACTCTCAGATTAACAAAAGTGCGTGGCTGCTAAAAATAGCAGCTGTGGACCCTGGAAGTGAATGCAGGCAGAAATAAACACATTTCCTCTGGATAAGTGCAACCAGTGAAACGCCAACAAAAGTGCTCACATGATGATTCTCCACCTGCATTACACTAATGCTGTCAGAAAAGGTGATTTCAAACTGCCTCTGCAACTGTTTCAAATCGTCAGTTGAAGCACAACTCCAGGCTGGGTGGGGAATGGCTGAGAGCAGCCCTAAGCAAAAGGACCTGGGGGTCTGGGGTGATGAAAAGCTCAACAGGAGCCTGCAGTGTGAGTGCAGCCCAGACAGCAACTGTGTGCTGGGCTGCAGCAAGTGCAGCTGTGGGCAGCAGGGCAAGGGAGGGGATTCTGCCCCTTTGCTCTGCTCTCATCAGACCCCACCTGGAGTACTGTGTGCAGTTCTGAAGCACGCAGCACAAGAAGAACATGGAACTGTTGGAGTCAGTCCAGAGGAGGCCACGAAGATGGCCTGAAGAAGAGCAGCCTTCCAAAATCTGAAGGGGGCCTACAGAACGGCTGCAGACTATTTACAAGGTCTGGTAATGACAGGACAAGGAGTAATGGGTTTAAACTGGCAGGGGGGAGACTGAAACAGGATGTCAGGAGGAAGTTGTTTCCAGTGAAGCTGGTGAGACACTGGCTCAGGTTGTCCAGGGACGTTGTGGCTGCTCTCTCCCTGGAGGTGTTCAGGACCAGGTTGGATGAGGCCCCGAGTGAGCTGTTCTAGTGGGAGGTGTCCCTGCATATGGCACAAGGGGGTTGGAACTGGATGATCTTTGAGGTCCCTTCTAACCTAAACCACTCTATGATTCTAAGATCTATTTCGCAACATAACCTGGGATGGAGTCACACAAAAATTCCAGCAGAAGTCACCAGGAAAGGCATAAGGATGACTCATGTTGCCTATTATCCTCAGGCTGCTGTTGATCCTGCTAACTTGTCCACCAGCATGAGGTATCTGTATTAGTATCTCCCTTGCTTTCATTTTAATCTACAACAACAAAAAAAAAGTGGCTGGATGACAACTTCAACCACATCTGTCTGCTAAACTGATGTGCCAAATATGTTCAAATACAGAATCACAAAATGGGCTGGGTTGGAAGCGACCTCCAAAGCTCATCCAATCCAAGTCCCTCTGCACCCACAGCCCTGTCCAACCTCACCTTCAATGTCTCTAGGGATGGGCCCCAAAGACCTCCCTGAGCAACCTCTTAGAATCATAGAATCAAGTCAGGGTTGGAAGGGACCACAAGGATCATCGAGTTCCAACCCCCCTGCCATGCCCAGGGACACCCTACCCTACATCAGGCTGTCCACAGCCTCTGCCAGCCTGGCTGCAAACACCTCCAGGGATGGGGCCCCAAACACCGCCCTGGGCAACCCATTCCAGCCTCTCACCACTCTCATGCTCAACAACTTCCTCCTCACCTCCAGTCTGAATCTCCCCACCTCCAGCTCTGCTCCATTCCCCCTAGTCCTGTCACTCTTCCAGTGTTCCACTACCCTCCCCTGGTGCAGAACTTGTTCCTAACACCCAATCTCAATCTGCTCTGCTCTACTCTGAAGTCATTGCCCTTGTCCTGTCCCCCTGCAGGCCTTTGCAAACAGTCTCTCTGCAGCCTTCTGGAAGCCCCCTCCAGGGACTGGGAGGCTGCTATTAGATCTGCCTGGAGCCTTCTCTCCTCCAAGCTGAACACCCCCAGCTCCCTCATCCTGTCCTGGTAGCAGAGCTGCTCCAACCCTCTGATCGTTGTTGTGCCCCTCCTCTGGACCTGCTGCATCAGGTCCATGTCCTTCCTGTGCTGGGGCTCCAGAGCTGGATGCAGTACTCCAGGTGAGGCCTCCCCAGAGCAGAGCAAAAAGGCAGGATCTCCTCTCTCCATCTCTGGCCACACTACTTTTGATGCAGCCCAGGCTGCCATTGGCCTTCTGTGCTGCAAGCTCACACTGTCTACTCATGTTCAGCTTCTCATCCATCAGCACCCCCAAATCCTTTTCTGCAGGGCTGTTTTCTCTCACCTCACCCCCTAGGCTGTATTGATAGTGACAACTGGGGCACATGCTCTGCAGAGACTCCTAAGCTTAAACATTTGATCTCCTGCATCAGTAAATTTTCTTGGAGAGCAGCCTCTACTCTGGGGGTTAGATGTGTACTGCTGTCTTGTAAAATGGCCCACATGGCTTACTTAGGAACTACTAATATCAATGCCAAACTGTATTTGAATGAGCAATTCAAAAGCTGGGAAGCTTGAAAAATTACTGTCTTCAAAGAAAAACCATGTGCAAGAACCTCAGTAACTTCCAAAGAATCTTATCAAACTGCCACTCCTAGCAACTAACTCTTTAGCCTTGAAAGAGAGACGTAGAAACCTGTCTGAATTCAACAGGCAGCAGTGCTTCAATCAGCTTCTAGATTTTAAGATGTCATCTTAAAAACCAAGCAAAAGGAAAAAGCCAAAACCTCCCAAAGAAGACAATCACAAAATCTTCTCCAAGTGTACTCAGAATTTTTTGTCTCCTACCTGTGTACTCACACATGTGCTCATTTGGGCATCCACTTTAAAATAGGTATTCTACATCACTCTGAGGAGAAGGAAAGAGAATAGGTGATCATGTACAGCTGGGAAATAGATACTGATTAAAAAAAAAAAAAAGGCAGAAAAAAAAATCTGTGGAATTGTGGCAAATGAAATAAGATTGGCAGAGAGTAAGCCAATTTGATGCCAGAGGAGTTGAGCAGCCCCAATAGTCCAGTCTTCAGCTGCTTGCTTAACTCCTGTCAAGACCAGGCAACAAGGCTTTGTAAAAGAGAACTCCATGTGGCTGCCAAAAATTATCAGAGATTGACTAACGGGCTGGAATTGCTTCTGTTCAATGCACCACTGACCTGGTTCATGGAAGACGTAAACAGGCAGCTACTGGGACGTGGAACCTTTGAGTGTGGCAGAAATTATTGTATTTGTGTCACAAGCAATAAAACTGAGATGCTCTTCCTTAAAATGTTGGTCTACCTGAGACAAGGATGTCACAGCTGTAAAGAGCATTCACACTGATTGGAAAAAAAAAAAACAACTCCTTTCCATCATGATAGGTCCTGCAGCTGGATCGAGGCAATGCCAAGCACAAATCCAGGCTGGGCAGTGAGTGGCTGGAGAGCAGCCCTGAGGAGAGGGACTTGGGGGTGCTGGTGGATGAGAAGCTCAAGATGAGGCAGCAGTGTGCACTTGCAGACCAGAAAGCCAAGCAGAGCCTGGCTGCAGCAGGAGAAGTGTGGCCAGCAGGGCCAGGGAGGTGATTCTCTCCCTCCACTCTGCTCTGGTGAGACCCTACCTGAAGTACTGCATCCAGTTCTGGAGCCACTATTATAAGAGGGATGTGGATATGCTGGAGTGTGTCCAGAAAAGGGCCACAAAGATGCTCAGAGGGCTGCAGCACCTCTGCTGCGAGCACAGACTGAATGAGTTGGGGCTGTTGAGTCTGGAGAAGAGTAGGCTCCCAGGTGACCTTCTTGTGGCCTTCCAGTATCTCAAGGGTGCCGACAAAAAACCTGGGGAGGGACTTTTTAGGCTCTCAGTTAGTAACAGGACTAGGAGGAATGGAGCAAAGCTGGAGGTGGGGAGATTCAGACTGGAGGTGAGGAGGAAGTTGTTGAGCATGAGAGTGGTGAGAGGCTGGAATGGGTTGCCCAGGGCGGTTTTTGGGGCCCCATCCCTGGAGGTGTTTGCAGCCAGGCTGGCAGAGGCTGTGGGCAGCCTGATGTAGGGTAGGATGTCCCTGGGCATGGCAGGGGGGTTGGAACTAGATGATCCTTGTAATCCCTTCCAACTCTGACTGATTCTATGATCTTTTTATGGAGTTTAGGTTGAAACTAGAACCCTTCAGATTTAGTCCCCAGTTTTATCAAACTCAAGAAAATAAGAATTTAATCTTGCTCTTTCTGACAAAGCCCTTGTCAACATTTGAGAGCATGCTCTCAGGTTTTGAAACTTCCAGGGGGTCTGGTAGGCAAATTACTTTGAAATTTGTTTTTTTTTAATTGTCTCCTCTTATCACCAGTTTTTGTTTCCCATGCTGGGTTAGAGTAGATCCTTCCCCCAGTGAAGTCAATTCACTAAAACGAAGAATTTTGGAAAGCCGGAGGAAAAAAGAGAATTTTTGGGGGGCAAAGTTTAAATATAATAGTAAAATAAGAATAAACTACTACAGAAATACAGTAACTTTAAGGAAGATGGAGAAGGGGTCACATGGCAGCAAAGCAGCAGCCCAAACAGTGGCAGGGGAATATAGCAGCAGACACGGCAGAAGCAGCAAGGGGAAGATACAAGTTGTGTTTCCAGATGTGAGCTTTTGATGCTCCAATAAAATTATATTAACTTATCCATTGTTGCCATTCTATAGCCAATCCCTGGAATGTTCATCTTTCTTTTCCAATACTTTTCCACTTCTAGGTTTCTCACTTCTTTTTTTTTTTTAACATCTGAACTGGAAATCTATCTCAAACAGCAAGTTTCCTCAGAAAACTCTACAATTACAACCAGAAAAACGAGAGGAAGAGCTTACAGAAATTATTAGGTAACATAAAATTTATCAGTTTGCTATTGGTTAAGTGATAGCAAGAGACACAAGAAACAGAGACAGACATCTCCAGAAAATCCTTACTTAGTCCATCACCAACAATAACCCAGTGTCTGCAAACAGCAAGCAGCACCATCACTCTGCCAACACGACTTACACTGTATTATGAAGCAGAAATATGAGCTGCTTCCTGGCATCACCTACATGTGGATTTTATATTGAAGAGATCTAATCTGTTGCAAAGAGTAAACCCTAAGGAGGTATTACTGCAAAGAAAGAAGTTGAATTCTTAATCTCATTTCAGTTCCCACCACGCTGTTATCCATATATCAATGACCATTATTGCCAAGTGACCTTCTTCCCGGCAGTCTTAGGAAAAGATAGACTTATTAAGCCAGAAACAATGCTGTGCAATCTATGCTGAGGCAGTTTGTGCCTCTGTAAACTTGCCCCGGGCCTTTCATGCTATCAGAAGCATATGTGCAGGGTGAAAAACTCACACTGAGCATTAATGCTAAGCTTACTTCAGAAAATATTTTTTAAAAATCACTTTAAGTTCCAAAGAATGTTTGAGGAAAAGAAATTACATTAGAAGGAAGCCTTCACTGTATTTATCACTGCTTGAGAGCACAAATCCAAACAGCGACAGAATTAGACTGTTGTGCAAATAAAAGATCTTTTTCAGGCAACCGCTCTACAAAAGGCTCAAATGACACAATTATGCCAAGCCCACCCTCAGCACTAAAGCCTCAAATGTGTATCTATGAAATCAAGCACAACATATTTCCCGACCAGAAACAAATACAGCAAAAGGGGCTCATCTTTTGTTAGTTACAACCAGGTCCTGAAGAAAATGCAGGCAGTTTATAGTCCACATGCCAGTACTTACCCATTCTGTGGTTGCCTGCGTTCCAAGATGCTTAGAACAGCTCCTGCTAGCCTCATTGGGACACCAGGCTTGCAGAACTGAAAATCAATTTCTAAACTTTGGGGTTTTTTTTTTTTGCTGCCTCATCCCATCACCTCCTTTCAGTCTCAAAGACAAAAAAATGAAGAATCCTGCATTTAAGCAGCACTGATCTGGCCATCAGCCACCTGTGGCGCTTCAGCAACTACTTTCACCTGGGACAAGCCCTGCGTAGCCTCTACACCTGCTCCAACTCCTTTGACCCCTAATTATCTCAGGCAAACTCACAGCTGTACTTAATTATTGTAGTTGCCTGTAACCACGTGCAGGTGAGCAGACAAGAACAACAGGTTTAGCCACGCTGCACACATATGCTTTGCTGGAACCCCAAGTACAACTCCAGGCTTGGTGGCAAATGGTTAAGAGCAGCCCTAAAAAAAAGGACCTGGAGGTCTGGGGTGATGAAAAGCTCAACAGGAGCCTGCAGTGTGAGTGCAGCCCAGACAGCAACTGTGTGCTGGGCTGCAGCAAGAGCAGTGTGGCCAGCAAGGCAAGGGAGGGGATTCTGCCCCTTTACTCTGCACTCATCAGACCCCACCTGGAGCACTGTGTGCAGTTCTGGAGCCCCCAGCACAAGATGGATATGGAACTGTTGGAGCCAGAAGAGGCCACAAAGATGCTCAGAGGGCTGCAGTAGCTCTGCTATGAGGATAGGTTGAGAGAGTTTGAGCTCTGCAGCCTGGAGAAGAAAAGGCTTCAAAGAGACCTTGAGTGGCCTTCCAGTATCCAAAAGGAGCCCACGGGAGGGTAGGGGAGGGACTACTTATAAGATTTTGCAAAGACAGGATGAGGAGTATTGAGTTTAAACTGGCAGAGGGGAAATTGAAATGGGATGTTAGGAGGAAATTCTTTCTAGTGAGGGTGGTGAGACACTGGCACAAGTTGCCCAGGGAAATCTGTGATCTGCATTCTGTGATCCACAACCTTCTGGGAGGTGTTCAGGACCAGGTTGGATGAGGCCTTAAGTGACCTGTTCTAGTGGGACATGTCCCTGCTTGTAGCAGGTGGTTGGAACTGGATGATCTTTGAGGTCCCTTCCAACCTAAACCATCCTGTGATTCTGTTTTCCTCTTACTGATGTCATAGAACAGTGAGAAGAAGCCTAATGGAAGCAGGAGAATCAAATACATCTCTATATATCTCTAGATGTGTGTATATATATATATATATATATAAAACAGAACAACAACAATAACACAGTCCTGCCTTCTGCATGGGTGTAAAAGCACCTTGTAATAAGCCAGATTTTTAAAAGGTATTATGTTCCAAATTTTGATTCAATTGGAAGTGCTTATCCTTCTCTGCCCAAGCTAAGTTGAAAACAGACATTACTTGGCTCTGCACTTATATAAATAACTTACACAGATGCTGAACAAAAATACCTTATGGAAGGTATATAGAAAAAAAAAAAGGCAAAAGAAGAGAAATAAAGAACTAATTAATCCGTTTTAT
>VWZI01005062.1:173184-188457 GCA_013396835.1 Psilopogon haemacephalus
AGCTTTTTTTTTTTTTTCTTCTCTAAAGAGGACAATGTCATCAGTAGCTCTATACAAACTTTCTTCTGGTTTCTCAGTGATATTTTCTGTATCAATAAGTTTAAAGCAAGCCATGGTTCTTTTTAGTCACTATAGCAATGTTCAACCCATGCATCTAAGATGCCAGGCCACAACATCTGTGTGGAAGAAAGGGATGAGCTTAGGGAGAAGAAAGGAAAAAAAACCAGAGGAAATGAATTATTAGGAAAAAGGCCAAATAATATTTTAAACACCATTTCAAAACACCATATGCAGGACTAAACAGCAATGGTGGATCCATACAGCTCAAGTGCTGAGAAAACATCAGTCTGGTATTTGTGCTCAGATCTGCTGAGTTTTCTGATCTTAGCAGCCAGATGAGAGAGTGAGCCCTATATTCAGGAATAGGGCTTCAAAAACATAAAGAATGGCTTTGAACTAGAGCAGAGCAGATTTAGATTGGATGTTAGGAACAAGTTCTGCACCGGGTGGGTGGTGGAACATCAGAACTGGTTGCCCAGGGAGGTGGTTGGGGCCCATCCTCACCCATGAAGATGAGGCTGGACAGGGCTGTAGGCAAGGTGATCTAGTTGATAATGTCCATGCTGAGTGCATAGGGATGTTGGACTGGGTGGGTTTTGGAGCCAGACCATTCTGTGATGCTACCATTCTATGAATTTAAATTGAGAGAACAACTCCTGCACTGCTGGGATTTTCTTCTTGATTTTTTTTTTTTTTTAAGACAGTTAGTACCTCCTCCTCAGCTCCAAATCTCAAACTACACCAGAAGCTGCACTCATGCACTTTGTGTAAAACCTAAGCTGTACATGGTTAAGCATGAGATCAGTCTAGCTAGATTCTCACCCTCTGCTCTGTTCTTTTTGCTGTGGTAAAATGAGACAACCAGAGCCTGATAGGAGCAGAATAGAATAAGCCAGACTGGAAGAGACCTCCAAGATCATCCAGTCCAACCTAGCACCCAGCCCTAGCCAATGGCACTCAGTGCTCCATCCAGGCTTTTCTTGAACACCTCCAGGGATGGGGACTCCACCACCTCCCTGGGCAGCCCATTCCAATACCAATCACTCTCTCTGGCAAGAACTTCTTCCTAACATCCAGCCTGTACCTCCCCTGGCACAACTTGAGACTGTCCCCCCTCCTTCTGTTGCTGGTTGCCTGGGAGAAGAGCCCAACCCCACCTGCTAAAAGCAAGCAACTCTTTCCAAGGAACTCTGACCACTGTTCTCAGGTGTTGGCTTTCTGCAGTTATAGCAGTGGAATAGGTGGGAGTTGGGTAACTGTTGAGTTTAGTTTTCTGTTTTCTGCTGGGTTTTCCCTCCTGTATTTCACTGTGCTACTTCTGCAAGTAGACTAAGCTAAGGCCATCATGCATTGTATTATTAGACTAATTAGATTATTGGCTAAGGTAATTATGCCTTTTGATTATGATATGTTGTATTTGAACTCTTACCTATCTCACCCCTGTGTTGTGTGTGTTACTTTCCCCCTCACTTTTTTGTTGGGAGGAGCAGGCAGGTTAGCCCTTGCACTCATTCATGGCACCTCACTATTGCCAACGCAGCCTGGAGGTTGCATCTGCCAAGCCCCCAACACAAGAAGGACATGGAACTGCTGGAGCCATTCCAGGGGAGGCCACAAAGATGATCAGAGGGCTGCAGCAGCTCTGCCATGAGGGCAGGCTACAAGAGTTGGGGCTCTGCAGCCTGGAGAAGAGAAGGCTTCAAGGAGACCTTCTAGTAGCCTTCCAGTATCTGAAAGGGGGCCTACAGGAGGGCTGGGGAGAGACTATTGACAAGGTCTTGTAATGGCAGGACGAGGAGTAATGGGTTTTAACTGGCAGAGAAGAGATTTAAACTAGATTATTAGGAAGAAGTTCTTTTCAGTGACGTGGTGAGACACTGGCACAGGTTGCCCAGGGAGGTTGTGGATCACAGAAGCTTTGATCACATTCTGTGATTCTGTGATCTGCAGCTTCCCTGAAGGTGTTCAAGGCTAGGTTGGATGAGGCCTTGAGTGACCTGTTCTTATGAGAGGTGTCCCTGCCTATGGCACAGGGAGGGTGGAACTGGATGATCCTTGACGTCACTTCCAATCTAAACTGTTCTATGACTGTGCAATGATGCTCAAAATCACAGCAAAGTGGCCACTTCTCCGCACTCAGCACATGTGAGGCTATGTCAGGCTCCTCACCAAAGGTCCAGGACACTGACTTATCAAGATGACTGGGGGGCTGGAGCAGAGATTGTATGAGGTGAGACAAAGAGAACTACGTTTGCTCATGCTGGTGTAAGCTGAAGTTGGGGGAAAGATGTGGGGGTAGATCGTGCTGCTGCCTTCAACTGCAGCCACCTAGTGGGAGGATGAGTAGGCAATGAAGTCACTACACAACAAAAGAAAACAGACACAAATTCTAGGAAGAAAAATTCCAATATAGCTAATTTTTTGGTTGCTGGTTAGTTGGTTATTTTGGTGGGGGTTTCGGGTGGTTTTCATTATTGGTTTGGGGTTTTTTTTGTGGCTGTTTCGGAAGGGTTTCTGTTGGCTTTTGGGTGCTTTTTTTTTTATAATGAGGGCGATCAGGCACCTAGAGAGGCTGTAGGATCTCCTTCAGCATACTGAAACCTCAAATAAAAGAAGCCTCTGAGTAAGCTGATCCAACCTTGAAGTCAGCAGTGATTACATTCAGCATGAAGAACTAGAGAGGAACCTTCCAATCTGAATTACTGTATGCTTCAGTTGTATCGACCCTCAGGTTGCCTTTTTCTTTTTATGTTTGCTTTTTTGTTGTTGTTGACTTTGCTGTTTGATTGTTTGTTTGTTTTTCACTCAGAAAATAATCTTTCTTCTGCTGCGTGACTATACTAAAAGGCAGTAATAGAGATGAGGTAAAACTCTGTAGTAACTGCTGTGGGCACCTGGTCATTTGCTAGGGTCTGTGGCAGTGGTTCTCACCCAGGCATTGTTCCACTACATGAACTGGCTGGCTTGTGGCTCAAACATGCACTCCAGAGATGTTCTCATCTGCATCTGAGCTCCAGAAGCAGCTTTTCTCCATGATTACTGAGTCTGAAAGGGAGATTTGTTCAGGGTAGAATTTGACACTTCCTGTGTCATGACGCCAGGAGTTCTAACAAGTCCAAGTGCCAGGCTCTGCACTTTGGCCACAACAACATCAAGCAGCACTACCTGATGGGGACAGAGTGGCTGGAGAGCCAGGCAGAGAGGGACCTGGGAGTGCTGGGAGATAGGAGCTGAACATGAGCCAGCAGAGTGCCCAGGTGGCCAGCAGAGCCAATGGCATCCTGACCTGGATCAGGAATGACCTGACCTGCAGGTGTGGCCAGCAGGATGAGGGAGGTCATACTGCCCCAGTACTCAGCACTGGTCAGGCCACACCTTGAGTGCTGTGTCCAGTTCTGGGCCCCTCAATTTAAGAGAGATATTGAGGTGCTTGGACATGTCCAGAGAAGGGCAGCAAGGCTGGTAAGGGGCTTGGAGCACAGCCCTGTGAGGAAAGCCTGAGGGAGCTGGGGGTGTGCAGCCTGGAGAAGATGAGGCTCAGGGATGACCTCATTGCTCTCTACAGCTATCTGAAGGGAGGTTGTAGCCAGGTGGTGTTGGGCTCTTCTTCCAGGCACCCGGGGACAGAACAAGAGGACACAGCCTCAAGCTGTGCCAGGGTAGGTTTAGGTTGGATGTCAGGAAGACGTTCTTGACAGCAAGAGCATTGGAATGGGCTGCCCAGGGAGGTGGTGGAGTCACTGTCCCTGGAGGTGTTTAAAGGGAGGCTGAATGAGGAACTTGGTGCCAGGGTTTAGTTAATTAGAAGGTGATAGGTTGGACTTGATGATCTTAGAGGTCTTTTCCAACCTGGCTCATTCTGTGATTCTATGTTTTGCCAAGCTCTGTCTTGCACAGATGCCTTTTAAAGTAAATGCTTGTAGAGTAGAATATGTTATCATTGTTCTTTGTCCACAGGAAAGAGTTAATCATAGAATCAATCAGAGTCACAGAAAACCTTTGGCTGGAAGAGACCCCCAAGCTCATCCAGTCCAACCTTTGATTGAAGGGCCAACACTAAACCAAGTCCCTATGCACCAGCTCCATACACTGCTTAAACACCTCTAGGGATGGGGACTCCAGCACTGCCCTGGGCAAACCATTCCAAGGTCTGAGAACCCTCTCTGTAAAGTATCTCCTAGCATCCGGCCTGAACCTCTTGTGGGGCAGCTGGAAACTATGTTTCCAGCCATTTTATAAATTATGCAAAGAGCAAACCAGAACATTTCTTGTAGGTCTTTCTGCAGAAACAGTTTGAGTATGCATTAAATATATATATGTATATATATATGTGTATATATATATTCCTGCAACTTTAAACAGCAATGGCCATTTAGCTTAAATGACAGCAATGAACATTATTTAGAATCACAGAATTGTCAGGGCTAGAAGGGACCTCAAGGATCATCCAGTTCCATCCTCTCTGCCATGGGCAGTTAGACCTCATACTAGATCAGGTTGCCCAGACACACATCCAGCCTGGCCTTAAAGACCTCCAATGATGAGGCTTTAACCACCTCCCTGGGCAACCTGTTCCAGTGTTTCACCACCCTTACGTGAAGAACTTCCTCCTAACATCCAGTCTGAACCTACCCACTTTTAGTTTTATCCACTGAAGATGAATGTTAGAGGTTGATGTAAACTGAAATCTGAATTTCAGATCTGTTCTGCCCACTTTGCTTTACCTTGATCTAGCAGCAGTTCTGTGGGATCAGAGACTCAGAAGGCCAGGAAGAATCTTGAAAAGCCATTTATTACAATGATTTTCATCTTCTGAGAAGCCAAACTCCCTTTCACATTATTTATCTTCTCACAACAATTATGTGAATAGGGGCCAGAAGCTTCAAGGTCAAACGCTATTAGATGTAGCCACTGCTAACACTTTAAGACTCCTTTAAATTCAAGAGTAGCATGACCTCGAGTTTAAAAATCGCTAGCTGATTTCATCCTTTTAAGCATAATTTACTCCTTCTCCATCTTCCAAGGGAGAATAAAACATACTTACATCATTTTTAACAGATGTTTGCTTAGCGTCTTGGAACACCTCCAGTGAAAGAGCCTCCACAGCCTTCTTTGGCAATGAGTTTCAAAGCTTCACCATTCTTATTGTTAAGCTTTCTGTTCTAATATCTCCATTGCAGTTCCTATCTCTAGACTAAACACGACTAAGGTGCAAGTCGTGCTTTGCACATTCTTCCTCTAAAACCTCTGCAGCTGGGGCACGCCTTCCTTAACATGCAGCATGCACGTGGACGACTCGAAAATTGGAACAATTACTGTTCTGAAGGAGAGGTTTGGGCTTCCTTCTAATGCATTAATCAGTAAAGAAGAGCCTGATGGCATTAATGCTTCAAGGTTTCAATAAAGGAATCACAGAATCTCAGAACTATTGAGGCTGGGACAGACCTCTGAGTTCATCAAGCCCAGCCTATGACCCAACACCACCACATCAACCAGACTATGGCACTGAGTGCCACATCCAATCTGTCCTTAAACACCTCCAGGGACGGTGACTCCACCACCTCCCTGGGCAGCCCATTCCAGCCTCTAATTCCCCTTTCCATCAGGAAGTGCTTCCTAACATCCAACCTAAACCTCCCCTGGCACAGCTTCAGGCCATGTCCTCTCGTCTTGGCACGAGCTGCCTGGGAGCAGAGCCTGACCCCCACCTGACTACAGCTTCCCTTCACGTACCTATAGAGAGTGATAAGGTTCCACCTGAGTCTTCTCTCCTCCAGGCTTAACACCCCCAGCTCCCTCAGCCTCTCCTCAGCAGCCTTCCCCTCCAGCTCCCTCCCCAGTCTCGTTCCTCTCCTGGCCCCACTCCAGCCCCTCAATGTCTCTCTTGCAGTGAGGGCCCAGAGCTGCACACAGTGCTGGAGGTGAGGCCTCCTCAATGCCAGCACAGGGCAGGATGACAGCCCTGGTGCTGCTGCCCACACTGTTCCTGATCTGATGCTTTCTCCATGACCTTTGATAGAGAGAATGAACAACCACCAAAAGCAATACTGTCTTGCAGCCCTTGAGCAGGAGAGGTTTGGGAAATGCATTTTTCATTTCCAGAGTCCTCACTGGAGGAGTCCTCAAGAACCAGATCTTTTCTCCATGCTACCCACTGTCTGCATGAAGCTGCTGGGGGAGCTGGCAAGACAACAGATGCTGTCGTGCTGGCAGTCTGTGAGCCAACCCCCAGCTCTAAGTCTCCTTTTTATCCCATGTAAATAGCAGCAACCCTCAGCTCTCTCCGTGCTGCTATGCAAACAGCATGTAGCAGCACAGTGTCTATCTACAGCTCCACAACCTACACAGCATTGAGTAACGCTGGGAAGAAACAGCCTGTGTTCTCTCCTCTCCAAGACATTAGTTTTCAGCTTTTCTAACTGGGGTTGAATCACATAATCACAGAATCAACCAGGTTGGAAGAGACCTCTAGGGTCATCGAGCCCAACCTATCACCTAATCTCTGCCTGGATTCCTCAACCCATCACCCAGATGGTCATTGCAGCAAGAAAGCCCACTTGTGTGCGTGCTGAGAAAGAAGGAGGGTCAGGAGAATACCACCTAAGGATCTGGAGGCACTGCTGTGGTTACCTTGGAGCTCTGTGATCTGAGCTAGATTGCCTGGTCCATCTCTGGCAAGGCGGCTGGACTCAATGATCTCTCTGGGTCCCTTCCAACCTCTGACATCCTGTGAGCCCTATGCAGCTTGAGAGACAAATCAGAAGCACTTGCCTGAGATACTGTGCTTCCTGGTCCAACCCTCTGCTGGATACTGAGGTGCTGCAGGCCCTTTCTCAGCAAAACAAATCTGCTAAGGGTCACTCTTGGCCATCACAGAATCCCCCTTCCCACTTGTCCAAGCCTTCCTACTCCCTTGACATCTACTTTTTACTGACACAGGCGAACACCAAGAAATGATGTCACAACATTCAGAGCATCTAAGCCTATCTTACAAGATTACCATTGTAAGACTGATCACACTCCCTTTATTCTCAGAACCAAATTCTTATTCTTAATCTTACTCTCTTCTATTCAGGTTTGTCTTTTTTTTTTTTTTTTCTGCTGCACTGTCCACTGACAGATTCTTACCCACCCACAAGCAGAAACAAATGAGCAAATGACCAAGACCATTAATTTGCTGAGATCTACGGGTATCTCAGTCACACACAAGCATATCAGTGGAGAGTCTCCAAATTACTCAGTCCCAGATGAGAGCAGAAAACCCACTAAGTAATGTGTGTGAGTCCTGCTGCAGCAGTCCCATAGGAAAGACTGCCTTTTTCACCCTAGAGAAATCAGTTTATAGGAAATAGGTCAGATTAGTGGCTAGGAAGGGATTACTTTAAGAAACCTTATGAAAAACAAAGTGGTCAGCAGAAGCAGTGCTTGAGATTTATGCATCCCTCACGGTAGGGATAAGCAGAGCCTCTACAGTGCCTTTCATCACAAAGATTTGTTGTTGTTTTTAAAATACTGAGGGAATGTGCAAGTCCAGAGGATCAGGCTGCAGCCACTTTCAGACTCAACCACGCTGCAGATGCTACTGAAGCTTGCAAATGATGACTCAGATCATGAAATGAGACTCAGGCAGTGTCAAAACCTTTCAGCAAGAGCTGAAGACATCTCTCTCTTCCTTGTAGCTTTCCCAGTACTTGAAGCTGGTTCATGGCAAATGAGAGTTTGCTGGCTTGCTTTTGTTTTCAAAGACAGCACTGCTTAAACTAGGAGGTGGAGAGGACTACACAGGTCCAAGTCAGGAGCCATTTCAGCTTTTCCTGATGACAACCAGGCTGGTTTGGATATAACTCCAGGAAAGTGATTAATTTATGACTGAATGGCTATTGCTTAAAGTCTTCTGCTTTCCCAAGTGGCCCTTGTGGGACAATTTTAGTAACAGTGACCCCAAAAGGGATAGGTCGCAGTGCTATTGATACATCAGGACATGAACATCTTTCACACAGCACTGGGTATCATGGACTCCTCTCTCTGCAAAGTGCCAGCTGGGTAACCATTTCAGGAGACCAGCAGTGAAGAAACACATCACTGTTTTGTAACACAAACTTCTGAAACATCCCTCCCACCTCTGACTAATTTTCTCAGCTGTTTTTATCTTTTATAGAGAAAACTATTTACAGATTAAAGTAATTTTACATAAATATTTGATGCTAGACTTCATTATGAATCTGGTTTTAGTAACAAGAGACTAAGACAGAACATTTCGCAGGCAGCATTTTCCAATACAAAATCATTTAAGCATCTGCTGGCTGCAAGAATAAATGTCTCTCCCAACTTGTCAGAGCCTGTCAGGCCTATAATTATGTTCTACAGCATTAAAGAAACTACTTTTGCTTGTGTGGGTACGCATTGAAAAAGCAACAAAACCAAATTATGACGGCTACAAGGAGAGCAGACGCGGTGGGAATGCGTGCACTGTTTACTGTTTACCAAGGGCTCCTTAGCTGTTGCCCCTCTCTGATATGCACCTGACTCCTGGCAACTGTTGCCTCTGCTATATCATCCTATTGCAAAGGATTTTGATGGCAAAGCTGCAATGCACCTCCCCTGCTACAGTGACTGCAGCATCTCGGCAGACCACTGACAGCCTACAGCCACCTCAGCAGATAGGGCGATCACCAGGTCTTAGCAGGAGAAAAACATTACACCAGAGCAGCTGCTTAACAAAAGTCCTCCAAGGAACATACATTGACAATTGAGGAGGAATCAACCTTTTTTGCATATGGCAGCATGGTCGCCACATCCCTTCTGTCGATGAGAAGGTGCCTTCTGAAACCCTTGCTGCAGTTTCAGTTCTCCATGGTACTCAGCCTTACCTCTCATGCTGAACTCTTTGGTACCATTGCTTTGTGCTGTTATGGAGCTTTCACATTTGTCTTCCTTTGCACCTCACACAGCTGGCTACATTTAAGCAGCACATAAGCAGAGAAGAGACCTCCAAGCTCATCCAGTCCAGTCTCCGATCCAGCCAACACTAAACCACGTCCCTAAGCGCCAGCTCCACACACTGCTGGAACAGCTCCAGGGATTGGTACTCCAGCATTGCCCTGGGAGGAACATTCCAATGGCAAGAAATATGCCCTAGCATCCAGCCTGAACCTCCCCTGGGGCAGCTTGGAAACATTTCCTCTGCTTCTGTCCATCGTCCACCAAGGAGCAGAGGCTGTCTCCTCCTCGCTCCAACCTCCCTTCAGGGAGCTGTAGAGAGCAGCTCCCTTATACCCTATTACTAACATTAAAAGGTAGAGTTACAAGTTTCAGTATTTACTGACTTCAAAGAGCAAGAGCAAATATACCTTTTAATAACACTGCCACTTTTAAAAGCAAAGAATTAATTTCCAGATGCTAATCCAAATACTTCAGATTCCCAAACTCTGTTACTACTCCTAGGCAAAGCCTGCATTTCTGTCAGCTACGTAAGGCAGAGAAGGTACTGACAGAATTAGTCGATTCAGTGTTTGTAAATAGCACCAGAGTGATATTAGAGATATTACCTATATGCTAATTACATTAATAACAGCTACCTCAAAATAAAACAGTCATTCAACTTTAAGTACTTAATCTTCTAATCACTTGGGGAAAAAAACAAAAAAAAAAAGAATCTATATCCTACATTAAAACCTTAAGTTTTATCCAATCTCCAAACAAAACCAACACTTACAGTAAAAACACCTTAAATTTCCAAGCCACACTGTTATAGTGTCCTATTATCTTCTCTACTAATTAAGTCCTTTAGAAGAACTAACCTGCACTCAGAAAAAAACATTCACCAAAACCAACAGATAGTTAAAGGCTCATTAAATGACATCAGACAATGCCAACCTCATGAGGTTCAACAAGACCAAGTGCAAAGTCCTGCACCTTGGTCAGGGCAATTCCAGGCACCAATATAGGCTGGCCAGGGACTGGCTTCAGAGCAGCCCTGGGGAGAGAGACTTGGGGTGCTGTTGGATGAGAAGCTCAACATGAGGCAGCAGTGTGCATTTGCAGCCCAGAAAGCCAAGCAGAGCCTGGGCTGCATCAGAAGTGTGGCCAGCAGGGCCAGGGAGGTGATTCTCCCTGCCCCTGCTCCACTTTGCTGAGACCCCACCTGGAGTACTGCATCCAGTTCTGGAGCCTCTATTACAAGAGGGATGTGGACATGCTGGAGTGTGTCCAGAGAAGGGCCACAAGGATGAGCAGAGGGCTGCAGCACCTCTGCTGTGAGCAGAAGCTGAGAGAGTTGGGGTTGTCCAGTATGGAGAAGAGAAGACTCTGAGGAGACATTATTGTGGCTTCCAGTATCTGAAGAGGCTAAAAGAAAGCTGGGGAGGGACTTTCTAGGGTGTCAGGTAGTGACAGGACTGAGGGGAATGGAGCAAAGCTAGAGGGCAGACTTAGATTAGATGTTAGGAGGGAGTTCTTCACCATGAGGGTGGTGAGAGACTGGAATGGGTTGCCCAGGGAGGTGGTGGAAACCTCATCCCTGGATGTTTTTAAGGTCAGACTGGATGTGGCTCTGGACAACCTTATCTAGTGTGAAATGGCTCTGCCCATGGCAGGGAGTTGGAACTGGTTGATCCTTGAGGTCCCTTCCAACCCTGACGGTTGTGTAATTCTGTGATTTCCATGATGTGTTTTTAATGAAAAATTGTGACACTATGTTAGGCAGCAGAGAAAGTTTAATCTTGGTTTGCTATGATTTTGCCTGTACTTAAGGAAGTTCTCTGTTCTGTTACAGGATAGAGAACTTTGGAAGAGATTTTTAAATGATGTTTCAGGTAAAATAATGTTCAAGTCAGAACTACAGTCTGTTCTGCAGCAAGAGAGAAATGCCATGAAATCAGCTGCACAAAACAGACAGCACAAGAAAAAGACTGTGTTTTCTTGAGGGTTCTTTTATTCTTTGCTGTGCTGGCTGTTTTTCAGTCTTGGCACACAATCAAAATACTGCTCATGGCTACATCACAATTTTGTTTCTCTTGCTTCATCAACCACGAAAACCTTTTATGGTTTCGTATCCTCCTGTAGATGGATAATCACAGAATCACAGAACTATTGAGGCTGAACAGACCTCTGAGTTCATCAAGTCCAGCCTATGACCAAACACCACCACATCAACCAGACCACGGCACTGAGTGCCACATCCAAGCTTTCCTTAAACACCTCCAGGGACGATGATTCCACCACCTCCCTGGGCAGCCCATTCCAGCCTCTAATTCCCCTTTCCATCAGGAAGTGCTTTTAACATCCAAGCTAAACCTCCCTTGGCACAGCTTCAGGCCACGTCATCTCATCCAGGCACAAGTTGCCTGAGAGCAGAGCCTGACCCCCACCTGACTACAACTTCCCTTCAGGTACCAGGAGAGAGGTCCCTCTGTGCCAGGCTGCTCTCCAGCCACTCATCCCTCAAGTCTGTAGCTACATAGGGTTAGTGTGGCCTGCACTTGGCTTTGTTAAACCTTATAATCTCTCTTGACTATTTCTAATGACTTCCAAGAACTAAACAATGAGTAGTGAAGTTTGAAGAAGCTTCAGTCCAAACTGCCAAACCAGCCAGAAATCCATGGCCAGCTTAAAGAAAACCATGCTTAAATGGGGATGAAAGCTTTTGTCCCTACCTTTTAGCAGCAGTTGAAGAAGATAATTCAATGCAATGGTCTGATTCCTGCAGCAATCTCTAGGGCTGTACATTGAGTCACTGGTCAAAGGTCATTGGAATTGAATCTCCTACAAACAGTAGCCTGCTGCCCTATAGAATCAGGCAGAAGCAGTCTGTAGGTACCTGTCAGTATTTTCTGTATTTCAGGTAACAGAAAGCTAAGCTCATACTTGATATATTTGCAATTGTCCAGCCACCTCTTTTCTCCAGAGCTGCTGTTTCTTTCGGATGGAAAAAGTGGCCATGCAATGACCACACAAGCAGCTGCCAAACACATCCTTTCCCAGAACACAGCAGAGCTTTGCCACATCTGCTAGTTCTGGAGGCATGGGGAAGACATGCTGCTGCTAGGAGCTACTCTAGTGGCATCTACTCTCTCTTCTTTAGTCTCTCTTTGACCTGCAGCAGAAATGGCAACAGCAGTAGCAGATAGTACTCAGATAGGCAGAGAGGTGTTGAGGTACTCAGGTAACATATTCTGCTCCAACGGCTATTACCTGCCTCCTTTGAGCAACCGTTGCCTCCCAGGCAACTAGCAACAGAATCAGGGCACACAGTCTCAAGTTGTGCTAGGGGAAGTATGGGCTGGACTGTAAGAGGAAGTTCTTCACAGAGAGTGATTGGCATTGGAATGGGTGGACCAGGGAGGTGGTGGAGTCACCGTTTCTGGAGGTGTTCAAGAAAAGACTGGATGGGGCACTTAGTGCCACGGTCTAGTTGATTGGCTAGGGCTGGGTGATAGGTTGGACTGGATGATCTTGGAGGTCTCTTCCAACCTGGCTGATTCTATGAAAATTTCATATGCTGAATGGAAGTGTTTCCCACCAGCACACAGGCTTGCCAGCCTCTGTGGCTGTAGCTGTTTTACTGCAGGAGAGAGCATCCTTCCCTTTTCTCCTAAAGGACAGGAAAGGGGATCTGAGCAATGTCTATAAATAGCTGAGGGATAGGGGTCAGGAAGGAAGGGACAGAGACAGCCTCTGCTCACTTCTGCCCTGGCACAGGACAAGAGGCAACAGATGGAAACTACAGAACAACATGAGGAAGAACTTCTTGACTGGAAGGGTCCCAGAGCACTGACATAGGCTACCCAGAGAGGTTGTGGAGTCTCCTTCTCTGGAGCCTTTCCAGCCCTGTCTGGATATGTTCCTGTGCAACCTGCTCTAGATTCTCTGGTCCTGCTCTGGCGGGGGGGTGGACCTGAAGATCTCCAGAGGTCCCTTCAAACCACTAACATCCTGTGAGCCTGTGAAGTGCATCATCAGAGCCCCAGCTTTTTGCTTACAGAAAAGAGGATTCACTTTTATCTCAGGTCTGTACCCTGAACTACTCAACCAGGTTTGGTGGGGTTTTGTTTGGCATTTTTCATTTTCATTTATCCACTTGTTGACAAGTAAGAAGAAACACTTCTAGGCTGAGATTCAAAGAATTATTTAAGACACGTACCTTCAGGTAAATGTATCTCACTTTAGATATGGACTGCTGAATCTTGCCCTACACAATCTGACCAAGGAAATAAAAATAAGTACCACTGGGACAAGGAGGCATCCATACATAGCTTTGTGGTCTGTTTAGATCAGTTTGCTGAAGGACTGGGATTTCAATAATCATTCACAGAAAGTTCTCTGTGGATCAATGGAACATTGATGCATTTTTGTGTCTTAGTTGATTGACCAACTGTTCTATGTAAGGCTAATTATCTAGAGTATCAGGAATAAAGATAATAATCACAGAACCACAGAATGGGCTGGACTGGAAGGAACCTCCAAAGCTCAGCCAGTTCAACACCCTTTGCACTCAGCAGGGACATCCTCAACTACATCAAGTTGCCCACAGCCCTGTCCAGCCTCACCTTCAATATCTCCAGGGAAGGACCCCAAACACTTCCCTGGGCAACCTCTTCCAATGTTCAACTACCCTCATGGCAAAGACCTTGCTTCTAACATCCAATCTCAATCTGCTCTGCTCTAATCTGAAGCCATTGCCCTCACCTGCAGGCCTTTGCAAAGTCTCTCTGCAGCTTTCTTGTAGCCTCTTTCAGGTACTGGCAGGCTGCTGTTAGGTCTGCCTGAAGCCTTCTCTTCTCCAGGCTGAACACCCCTCAGCTCCCTCAGCCTGCCCTCATAGCAGAGCCACTCCAACCCCCTGACCATAATTTCTACCCCCTGTTTTTTTTAAATTTTAACCTGCTTTTCTTATATCCCACCAAGGTCAACTGAACTGTAAACTAGCATTTTAAAAAGAGTTTGGAATTTGAGGAAAAGTTATATTTTAATTAAAACTCTTAAACATCATCAAGTCCACAGGAGGGGATCTCAGTTTCACAATCATGTGTTTGACTTGTCCCACAGGACATCCTGTTTGCCAAACTGAAAAACACAGACTTGATGGGTAGAGCACTGCTGGATGAGGAATTAGCTGGATGGTGGCACACAGAGAGTGGTGATCAAGGGCAAAATGTCCATCTGGAGACCAGTGTCAAGTGGCATCCCTCAAGGGTCAGTGCTGGCACCAGTGCTGGTGAACATCTTTGTCAGTGACATGGGCAGAGGAATCAGAGCACCCTCAGCAAGTGTGCAGATGACACCACGCTGTGTGGCACAGTTGACTTGCTGGAGGGGAGGGATCCATCCAGAGGGACCTGGACAGGGTGCAGAGGTGTGCCCAGGCCAACCTCATGAAATTCAATAAGGCCAAGTGTAAGGTCCTGCACCTGGGTGGGTGCAATCCCAAGCACAACTGCAGGCTGGGTGGGTGTTGTGAAGGGCAGGGGGATTAATGTGGCTGAGTCAGGAATTATAAAAATGAAATTATTTCATTCCCAGAAACCCCCCACCACCTTCAACTATATACAGAATTAACCTTGCAATTTATTAACAGGTTCCAATTCGACTGGGAAAAGTCTTCCAAAGGTGCTATAGACAAATTCAGAGATTTAGGAAGTCAGAAAATGGAAAAGGCTAAGCTATACACAGCTTCTTACCCTGTTATCAATGTGGCTTAAGGAGAGAATCAAGGGCACAAAGGCTCACTCACCGTGCTGAGGAGAATGATGCTCCTTGTGGAATCCTTGGATCTTATTCTCCCTGTGCTCAATTGGTTCAGGCTATAAATAGTACCCAATGGGACTCCAAAGGCCAAGTCTGGCATCTCAAAGATGTGATTACCACGAGGCAGAGCTCTGTGGCAATCGCTGCCTGCAGCAGTGGCGAGGCAGAGCCAAGCTGCTTCAACCCCTCGGTGGGGATCCAGCCAGGACAGCACACAGGGAACAGGCTGTCAGGAAGGGCCTAAGGAGCCAGCCCTGGCTGCCGCCAGCAGCTCTCTAAAGGGACCCAGGACTTGCTGAGCCTGCAAAGCTGCAGGGTAGAGCAGAGTGGGGACTGTCCACAAGGCAGGGACAGGACAAACCCAAGAGCCATGCAGAAGACAGCAGCAGTCAGAGCTGGGACGGTCCCAAAACAGGGAGCCTTCAGGTGGGAACCTCTCAGGCTGGAGCCTCTCAAGCAGGAACTTTG
>VWZI01005062.1:190054-203415 GCA_013396835.1 Psilopogon haemacephalus
CAAATGGGCAGAACATCTATTTCTAAAAAAAAAAAACAAAAAAAAACCCAACAAACAAACAAAAAAAGTGGTTCCAATTAAAGGAGATTTGGTAACCTTGGCTGTAAGTTTTAACAACATGCAAATATGCAGGGAAATATATTCAGAAAAACGTCTGACTCCAAGATGGAAGGTTCAGAAATACACAGAAAGTGACAGAGAGGTGAAGAGAAAATGTGGTTTAATTCCTCCCAGTAGTAGTTTACTTTCAGAGTTATGAGAGATCACAGAATCACAGGAACATTCCAGTTGGAAAAGCCCCTTAGGATCACCAAGTCCAACCCAGAACCCTGCTCTGCAAGGTTCACCCTAAACCACATCCCAAAGCGCCACATCCAAAAAACCTTTAAACACATCCAGGGTTGGTGACTCCACCACTTCCCTGGGCAGCACATTCCAATGCCTGACCTCTCTTTCCAGAAAAAAATCTTCCTAATGTCCAGTCTAACCCTGCCCTATTGCAGCTTGAGGCTGTTCCCTACTGTTCTATCACTAATTACCTGTGAGAAGAGACCAGCACCAACCTCTCAACAAGGTCCTTTCAGGTAGCCGTAGAGAGTGATGAGGTCTCCCTTCAGGCTCCTCTTTTTCAAACTAACCAGCCCCAGCTCCTCCACTCACCCACCATAAGATTTACTCTCCAGGCCTTTCACAGCTTCCTTGCCCTCCTCTGCACTGGCTCCAGCACCTCGATGTCTCTCTCGTGCCAATGCAGATGATGTTGTTTGAGCTGTCTGAATAGATGCAATCACGAAATGTTTTCTTCTGAGTCAAGAGATCACATGGGCCTGCTACTAACATCCTATTGAGGTTGCTGATTACCACCAGCACTTGCTAACTGCTACCATGTGCTTACTACTAGTTGGGCAATGCCTCTTTCCTCCCATTTCAGTAGGATTGGCAGGAGTGCATAGAAATTATTGATTTACCAAAGCCTTGATGTGTTGATTGCTATAAAATACAGGTTTCTGTACTGCTGCAGAGGAGGCTGAGTACACTACGGCTGAAACAGTGTAAACAAAGGCTTCCACTAGTGGGAGATGGGAAGTTCAGTACTGCCATTTGGTTTTGCAGCGCTCCCTAGCAAAGGAGCATGCCAAAATGCAGCCAAAAAGCCAAGCCACCGCATGCACTTTGTAGGATATGAAGTACCACAACTAAGGCTGCCCTTAGGATCTGCCCTGGTGTGGCCCAGATGCCCTCTGAGGGGTTGTGTCTGCAGTGATTGTGATCACTGCAAGTCACTGTGGCTTTGCCTCTCAGGAGCTCCCTGCTTGGGGCTGGCGAGTGAAAGGCAATTGAACTGGAGTGGCACTGGGTTGGGGCCTGGGTGCTGGCTGCTCTGTGTTTTGCTTTCCAGGCTGCTATAAATAATGGTATAGGTGAGGGCTAGAAGGAGGAATTACTCACTGCCAGACAATAAACACCAGTCTTACACAGAGTACGGGTTGGAAGGGACCTCTGGAGGTCATCCAGTCCAAGCCCCTTGCTCAGGCAGGGGCACCCACAGCAGCTTGCTCAGCGGCACAGCGGCCAGGCAGGGTTGGAAGCTCTCCAGGGAAACAGACTCCATAACCTCTCTGGGCAGCCTGCTCCAGACCTCCACCACCCTCACACCAACAAAGTTGTCCCTCCTGTTCAGAAGGAGGAGGATTTTGTAGAGTTCTTTACCATGAGGGTAGTGGGACTGGGTGCAGCACTTAGTGCCATGGTCTAGTTGATTGGATAGAGCTGGGTGACAGGTTGGACTGGATGATCTTGGAGGTCTCTTTCCAACCTGACTTATTCTATTCTATTCTATTCTATTCTATTCTATTCTATTCTATTCTATTCTATTCTATTCTATTCTATTCTATTCTATTCTATTCTATTCTATTCTATCCAGCAATGCACTGGTTTTCATTTAGACATTAATGTAAGATGGAACCACAAAGCTCTACATGTACAGAATGGCTGGGGCTGGAGGGGGCCTCTAGGGACCATCTATTTCAACCTCCCTGCTAAAGCAGGTTCACCTAGAGACGGGGCCATGGAGAATCATGTGCAGGTGGGGGCTGAATATCTCCAGAGAAGAAGACTCCACAACCCTTCTGGGCAGCCTGTTCCAGTGCTCTGTCACCCTCAAAGAAAAGGAAGCTCTTCCATGTGTTCAGACGGAATTTCTATTGTTGCAGTTGTGTTCATTGCCCCCTGTCCTGTCAATGAGCACCACTGAGAGGTGTCAGGCTCCATCTTCTTGGCATTCACCTTTCAGATACTTGTAAACATTGATATGATGCCCTCTTCTCCAGGCTACTCAGTCTCAGGGCTCTCAGCCTTTCCTCACAATAGATGCCCCAGTGCCCTCAGCATCAGAATCACAGAATCACTGAGGCTGGGAAAGACCTCTGGTCCAGCCTCTAACCTAATACCACATCAGCTGCACCATGCCACATCCAATCTTGTCTTAAAGACCTTCAGGACTGGTGACTTCACCAGCTCCCTGAGCAGTTCATTCCAGTGTCCAACACCATCAGGGCCATCAAACTGTGCCCTGAAGAGTCATGGCCATGCATAACTCTCTCAGGTTCATCAGCTGTAGACTCACCAAGGATGGGCACTCCCAAGGACCCAGCCTGTGGAGCAGGCTTGGAATTCTGGATGCTCCTAGAACTTGTCTGCAGAGCAGAAGCATTTTTAGGATGCCAGGTAGTGATAGGACTAGGGGGAATGGAGCAAAGGTAGAAATGGGTGGATTCAGACTAGATGTTAAGAAGAAGTATTTCACCATAAGGGTGGTGAGACCCTGGAACAGGTTGCCCAGGGAGGTGGTGGAAGCCTCATCCCTGGAGGTGTTTTAAGCCAGGCTGAATGGTGCTCTAGACAACCTGATTTGTCCTGCATCTATCTCAAGGCATTTTTTTTAACCTTCTCTGGAAGATTTGCTGTGTTTCTTTCCTGTGGAACAACTGCAGTTCCCTACTTGCTGAGACTGTATGGGTCTTTAGGTAGGTTAGCTCATCTCATCTCTAGGATACATAATAGGTGGTTGTGAGTCCTCTCTCTCTGATGTTGAAAGTAGAACCACCTTTGGAGGTTTTTTTTTTTTTGCCTAGTCATGATCCTCTAAGGCAATCTCAGATCGCATCAACCCACAGACTGAACATGTCTTGATTTCAAAACAGAAATGAAACCTCTTGGCACTTCAGCTCTCCTCATGCAGCACTCCATCCTCAGCATGTAATAGTCAAAATTGCTGTCATAATAAGGCAAGAACAGGCTGGGCTTTGTTAAAGGCTCACGATAGCAGCTCATCAGCCATTTGCCCTCCCTCTTGCAGGTAGAGGAACAAAGTCACTCAGCTAGAGTTGTTCTTGCAACAGCTGATGTACCTTGCTTGGTATTAATGTCAACAACTAATTGCAGGTTTGCAGGCTTGGCTGTGGCACTGACTGAATCCTGCATGTGCCCAGTAGCTGTCACACTGCAAATCACCTTCCAGCCAGGCAAGTGCAGCTTCAGATACAACTACAGTGTGGGAATGCTGGGATCAACACAGTCCCAAGGAGATTTGCTGTTATGTTTGGGGTTCTTCTCTACTCTGCACCACCCTACAGAACCAGGTCAAGAAACATGAAGATGCCAAAGAAGAGGATCTATGCACTGAGTTGTGACACCTTTCAGGGTGCAGCAGAAGTAATGTCTCCCTCCCCTTCTTTAGAAGGGAGTAAGAAAAATGATTGATATCAGAAGACATTTACTCATTTACAAGGCTTCTTGAAAGGAAAACTACTTAAAAATTATTTAGATTGGTAAGGCTGGAAAGCTTCCTTTGTTTCGTTTCAACCCTCTCCAACACTACCCTTTCCCTATTACTTATTGTGGCTATGCTTGGAAACACTGATGCCAGGTTGGCTCTTAATTCTGCCTAGGGAAAGCAGCTCATGAGACAAGCAGCACAGGACCTGAGATCTCTTTGAACTGTTACTGGAGTGAGCAGTGCCTCTCACAGTGCTCCAGCTCCGTGGCACTTCAGGAAGTTATTGATGACATTGAAGGCCACAAGATCAGTGTGCACATGTGGCCCAGACAGCAACTGTGTGCTGGGCTGCATTAAGAGCAGCACTGCCAGCAGGGTAAGGGAGGGGATTCTCCACCTTTACTCTGCTCTCCTCACACTCCACCTGGAGTACTGTGTGCAGTTCTGGAGCCCCCAGCACAAGAAGGACATGGAACTGTTGGAGTGAGTCCACAGGAGGGCCATGAAGATGATCAGAGGGCTGCAGCACCCTGCTATGAGGACAGGCTGAGAGAGTTGGGGCTTTGAGGAGACCTTATAGTAGCCTTCCAATACTGAAGGGGGCCTGCAGGAGGGCTGGGGAGGGACTGTTCACAAGGTCTTGTAATGACAGAATGAGGAGTAATGGGTTTAAAGTGGCAGAGGGGAGATTTAAACAAGATGTTAAGAGGAAGTTCTTGACAGTGAGGGTGGTGAGACACTGGAACGGGTTGACCAGGGAGGTTGTGGCTGCTCCCTCCCTGGAGGGGTTCAAGGCCAGGTTGGATGAGGCCTTGGGCGGCCTGTTCCAGTAGGAGGTGTCTCTGCCTGTGACAGGGGATTGGAACTGGATGAGCTTTGAGGTCCCTTCCAACCTAAACCATTCTATGATTCTATGACCACAGGATGTCAGGGGTTGGAAGGGACCTAAAGAGATCATTGCATCCAATCCCCCTGCCAGAGCAGGACCAGACAATCTAGCTCAGGTCACACAGGAACACTTACAAGCAGGCCTTGAAAGTCGCCAGAGAAGGAGATTCCACAACCTCTCCAGGCAGCCTATGCCATTGCTCAGGGACCCTTACAGTAAAGTTCTCCCTTGTGTTGAGGTGGAACCTCCTGTGCTGCAGCTTCCATCCATTGTTTCTTGGCCTATCCCAGGGAGCATATGAGCAGAGCCTGTCCCCCACCTCCTAACCCACAGCCCTCAGATCCTTATAAACATTTATTAAATCCCCTCTCAGTGTAAGCACCCCTCTCAGCCTCTCCTCATCAGGCAGTGTTCCAGTCCCCTAATCACGCTCGTAGCCCTCCTTTGGACTCCCTCCAGCAGATCCCTGTCCCTCTTAAACTGGGGAGCCCAAAATTAAACACAGTACTCAAGATGAAGTCTCACTAGGGCTGAGTAGAGGGGAAGGAGAACCTCCCTTGATCAAACATTTATTTTAACCTTCTTCAGACTTGCCATAAAAATACATGGTCAGGATGGCTTTTGTAAACAAGAGGGAGAGATTTCAATGATTTTTTTTTCTATTAATTTGAAAGTGATACATAGTAATAATAAAGTATAGCAAAAGATACTTGTTTTACCTCAATAGACCAAGCTAATCCTAATTACACTACAGTGTTCCAGACATCAAATGCTATGAAAGTATCGAGTGAAATCTGTTGCCCCAGCATCATACCTCCTTGGGTCAAAACCCTCTAGTTCTCTTGGAGCGTTGGTCTTCAACAGTACACATAACCATATTGCAGTTATGCTTAAAAATTAGCAGGAGCTAAGAAGCAGCAAACTGAATAAAACACAATATATCCTGTTTGTGAGCTTTCAGTGGTTAGGGGAACAAAGTTTCTTCTTTTTGGAAGCTGTAACTTTACCCACATGAGGAAACTTGGCTACACCTGTGCAGAGTGCCATTACTGCACACTCAGCATCTTGCAGCACCAGGGAGATAGATGGTTAACTGATGCTGACAGAAAGCTCAGTCCTGCACTCCAGACCACAGCTCCTCAACAGGGTCCTGTTTTTCCTTCTGCTGGCAGAAAAACTCAGGAACATAAGGCTGGGTTCAACTGCAACCTCTGCCTCCCTGGACAGTTGGATACAAATCAACTGTGCATTGCCTGGCCAATCCTGAACTCCAGCACAGCTACCAAAAGCAATACAGAGATATCTACAGGTAAATACAGCATGGAGTAAATCAGTGATCAGTACAGCCATAGCTTTGCAGAAAAGAGCACTGCAGTCATTTGTGAAGGTTCATAGCTTATTTAAATGTGTGCACACACACATATATCAAACAGGAGATCTCTCTCTGCCCAAGTCCCAACTTCCTTGCAATATCATCAAGATATGATGCATGCTTATGCATCAGTGAGAGAACTTCATGCAACTGTTACAGAAATACATCTGAAATTCTCCTGTGGCTTGTTTTAGAATGGGAATGACAAACAAAAGGGATGAAGGCTGGACTGGATGATCCTGGTGGTCCTTTCCAACCATAGTGATTCATAGCGCTTAGATGTTGTGCTGAGGGATTTGGTTTAGTCAAGGACTTGTCAGTGTGAAACTAAGGATTGGACTCCATGATCTTAAAGGTCTTTTCCAATCTAAGAAATTTTGTGATTCTGTGAAAGTATGATTCTTTTTACATTTGGGAATATTTACCCAACAGCCAATCTATTCTGAATGAATCCTCTGTAAGAGAAACATGTTCAAAGCACTGAAAAAAGGGCTGGCAAAAAAAAAAAAAAAAAATTAAAAAAACCAACCAAACAACCAACAACAACAACAAAAAAACTTTGGGGAGCAAATTCACAGTACTTCTCGGAGCTTTATTCTTTCACAGGCTCACAGGATGTCAGGGGCTGGAAGGGACCTCTGGAGATCTCCGAGTCCAACCCTCCACCAAAGAAGGAGCAGAGAATTTAGCACAGGTCGCACAGGAACGCATCCAGGCAGGGCTGGAAAGGCTCCAGAGAAGGAGACTCCACAACCGTTCTGGGCAGCCTCTGCCAGTGCTCTGGGACCCTTCCAGTCAAGAAGTTCTTACTCATGTTGAGCTGCAACTTCTGTGCTGTAGTTTATATCCTTTGCCCCTTTAACGCAGTAAAGACCTTATATGCTTATGTGTTTTGCCTGCTCCCTGCAGCTTTTACTTGCTGCCTCCTAGCAGTCTAGGAAAAACAAATATTTCTAAGGATTCAAACAGAATCCTAGGTAGAGATCTACACTCTAGTACCTGAGGTGTCACCCAACAATAATGGGATTATTTCCACAAAAACCCTCAGACCAAACCCCAAATCAAAAAACCAACCATAAAATGCTACCAAAACATAGCACAATGAAGTGAAATAAGCCCCTCAAGGAGGACTTCTGCACACAGAGGAAGAGCCATACATGATCTTCTACATGATCTTAACCTCCAGCTGGTGTATTTCTGGAGCAGACGCAGCAAGGCGGATTAGAAGGATGCCACTGAACATAAAAGGATGTTTCTTGCCCATGAAAACAGGTGCCACATATTGACAGTGGCAAGATCAGAAGTAAAAAAGCTGTCATAATCCAGAGAGACGACACACAGAGCTTGATGGAAACTGTGGGGTGTAGTCTAGAGCCATTGTTCCTAGGTACAAAGTTGTTAGTCAAGAAAAGCAATCAGATGACAAATATTCTCACAGGGATGAGTGTATCTCATATCAATGAAAAACAAACAGTGACCAGAAACTGAAAGAAAGAATTTAGCTTTATATGGATACAAATTTCAGCAGAGGATTCAACCATTGCCCTCTCTGAATTTTCCACAAATGCCTGTGCCACAATTGAAATAACCAAGGGGGAATAAAAGCCCCATACCAAAGCAAACACGATAAAATACTGAGGCAAAGTGCTGATACCCAATGGCTTCTCTGCCCCTTGATGGCACACATCAAGCAAGGACTCTTTTCCTAGAAGGTACATTCTAGTTTAAGGCTGACTTGACAGAGAAAAACACTTAGCAAAATTCTGCAGCCAGAGACCAGAGTAAATGCTCTCAATAGATCTTAACCTTTAATCTGCAAATACAAATGATAGACCAACATCCCCTCCTACAACTCCCAGAGTACTGAACATCTGTGACAGACCTTCATGTGTTAGCTTACCAGGGAAGGAAACAAAGTTGGTGGTTTGTTGTTTGGGTTTTTTTTTTTTCCTCCTCCCTGCACATTGAAGAATGAGAAACCTAAGAAAGTCTGCTCAGCCAGATCTCCTTTACTTACTGCCTTCCCCTCCATACCATTGCTACCTGTAGTAAAAAAACCCCATATTACTATAAAAGAGCAGCTTTCTGAGACAGTGGATCCAAGCCAGAGAAAGTTAGCAGGGTGGTAAACAAATGCAACAAAAGCTGCATTGCTCTGAGTATGGGCACAGGGCAGCTGCGCTCAGAAGAATCATAGAATCACAGAGTGGTCTGGGTGGGAAGGAACATCCAAAGCTCAGCCAGTTCAACACCTTCTGCACTCAGCAGGGGCATCCTCCATTAGATCAGGTTGCCCACAGCCCTGTCCAGCCTCACCTTCAGTAACTCCAGGTATGAGCCCCAAACACCTCCCTGGGCAACCTCTTCCAGTGTTCCACTACCCTCATGGTGCAGAACTTCTTCCTAACATCCAATCTCAATCTGCCCTGCTCTACTCTGAAGCCATTGCCCTCATCCTGTCCCTGCAGGCCTTTGCAAACAGTCTCTCTGCAGCCCTCTTGTAGCCCCCTTCAGGTACTGGGAGGCTGCTATTAGGTCTGCCTGAGCTTTCTCTTCTCCAGGCTGAACACCCCCAGCTCCCTCAGGCTGTCCTTGCAGCAGAGCTGCTCCAACCCCCTGAGCATTTTCATGCCCCTCCTCTGGACCTGCTCCATCAGGTCCATGTGCTTCCTGTACTAAGGGCTCCAGAGCTTGATGTAGTACTCTGAGGTCTCACCAGAGCAGAGCAAAGTGGCAGAATCACCTCTTTACATCTGGAGGTCTTGACCCAAAAAACCCACCATCAGGAACAAAGTCTGTGTAGCATTTTAGGACTACAAGAGAATATAATATGCAGCTGTATCTTCACAAAAAAACCAAAAAACCCCAAAACTGAGGAGGCTCAGGGGTGACCTCATTGCTGTCTACAACTACCTAAAGGGAGATTGTAGCCAGATGGGGTTGGGCTCTTCTCCCAGGCAACCAGCAACAGAAGGAGGGGACACAGTCCCAAATTGTGCCAGGGGAGGTATAGGCTTGATGTTAAGAGGAAGTTGTTGCCAGAGAGAGTGATTGGCATTGGAATGGGCTGCCCAGGGAGGTGGTGAGGTTTCCATCCCTGGAAGTGTTCAAAGACTGGATGGAGCACTTAGTGCCATGGTCCAGTTGATTGGCTAGGACTGGGTGCTAGGTTGGACTGGATGATCTTGGAGGTCTCTTCCAACCTGGCTTATTCTGTTCTATTTTATTCTAGTCTAGTCTAGTCTATTGCACATGGCTAGAAATACCTTTAAACTATATTTTGGTTCACACCAACTTATGCTTGATCCAAACTGTCTCCTAAGTAGCCTTGTAAGCAGGGTCATGTTGATGGGACTCCTGATAAAAACCAGTAACAAGATAGCCTGTAGCAAACCCCTAATCTCAAAAGCAACAACTTCTGATCGGTCCCTGAAGCTGAAAGGCACTAAAATGCTGTGTGCTCATTGCCTGGGCTGCAGATTGTCTGACCCAATTTCTTTATCCCCATTAATGCTCTTTAAATTTTCCCTGACACCTGGATGAGTTGCAAGGGGTCTTCTTAAAGTGGAGGGTGGTTTATTACCTGGAGGAAGGAAAAAAAAGCTCAACAGAAGAAAGCATGCTACCCCTGCGGAGATGTGGGGTCAGATTTCTCTTCTACACAGAAGGTGTACTAAAGTAGCAGATTACATCAGTGCTCCTCATTAGCCAAGCCCCAGCTCCTTGGGGTTGGTTCTGCACACCACCTTCCTGACCTGGCAAGGCAAAGGGAGTAAAGCCTGTACTCTAAGCCTGCTGTCTGGGCAGTTTGCATACTCTTGAAATAACTGATGTCATAAGAAGAGAATCCTGCTCCAAAGGTGTAACCTAATAATAATAACAACAACAGGTTTTCTATTTGTCCTTTTTGGCTTGCGTGAAAGATTTCTGTATCTCTTCTACAACACAGCCAGAGTGGCTGATAAAGCAAAAAGATTTTAAACCTGGCCAGAAAATGCTCCTTATCAATAGCACAGCTCTCTGTGCTGGCAGCAAGGGTGATTGCCCCTTCTTGCCTTCCTCAGCGCTGGGGGTAATTGACAAGGAAAATTCAGACCAGAGGAAATGACTAGAGCAAATTTGCAAACGCAATCAAAACTCAACTTGCCTACATCACATTATCAACTTTTTTTCTCACAGCAAAGGCCATCTCTTTCCATTTCCATTCCTTTCTTAGTTGCAAGATTACCCTGCCATTCAGGAGTCATTCCTGATCACCCTGCCCTTCTACAGTCATTCCTGAGAAGTATTGGCACTGACTTTGGGCACCCTACTTGAAACATGAAAGACTCAAGCTCTATCCTCTTAAGTTCAGAGTGACCAAGTTGTATGAATCTACTTTATACATCTCAGATGAAAATACCTCTGAAAACAAAAGAATCCAATACTCCTCTTCACAGCTTTGGGCTCTCCAGCTATTTAGAAGTGAGAGTCATGGTTGCTAGCTCAGGCTGTCCTCAGGCTGGTTTCACAGAATCACAGAATAATGTGGGCTGGAAGGCACCTTGAAAGCTCATCCAGTTCACCTGGTCTGCCAGAGCAGGATCACCTATAGCAGATCACACAGGAACACATCCAGGCAGCTCTTGAATATCTCCAGAGAGATATTCAACTCCACAACCCCCCTGGGCGGCCTGTTCCAGTGTTCTGCCACCCTCACAGGGAAAAAAATCCTCCTCATGTTTCCATGGAACTTCCTATGCCTCAGCTTCCACCAGTGCCCCTTGTGCTGTCATCAGGAATCACCCAGCAGAGCCTGGCTCCAGCCTCCTGGCACTCAGCCTTTACATAGTGATAACCATGAATGAGGTCACCTCTCAGGCTCCTCCTCTCCAAGCTCTAAGTCCCAGCTCCCTCGGGCTCCCCTTGTAACAGAGATGTTCCAATCCCTTCAGCATCTTTGTGGCTCTGTACTGGACTATTTCAAGCAGTTCCCTGAGATCCTTCACTGAGTTGCCCAGAACTGGACACAATATTCCAGATGTGGCCTCAGCAGGGCAGGCCAGAGGGGCAGGAGAACCTCTCTCGACCTACTACCCACAGCACTTCTAACACACCCCAGAATGGCATTGGCCCTCCTGGCACCACATTGATGGCTCATGGGCATTCTTCCTTCCATCCACCAGGACCCCCAGGTCTTTTTCCCCTTCACTGCTCTCCAGCAGGTCAGTCCCCAAACTATCCTGATCTCTGAGGTTTTTCTTTCCCAGGGGCAAGACTCTCCCTTTCCCTTGTTGAAATTCATTGAGTTTCTCCCTGCCCAATCTGTCTAAGCCTGGCTGAACACAGCACAGCCTTCTCTTCTCTAAGGGATGTGGCAGAACAATCATTTTAAAAAACTTAAAAATTGTTCCCCCTTTCCTCAGTGCAGCTCCTTCCACTTTCTCTGCTTATGTACACAGACCACCATGCCAAGCACAAAGGCATTATTGCATATGCATACCAAAGCACCTATACTTTGGGCATAAAACCCTAACTCAGTACCAACTCCTTAATGTTACTAAGCCCTATTTTGCTAGGGAAACAAGGATTACTTTGTGAAAAGTGCCCACAGGGTTCATTGTACAAGCTAATGGAATGATCTTATCAGTGCCTGCAACAGAGAGCATTGACAACGACAGCACAGAAGTGTTTAACTTGCCAACACTGCACATTAAAGTACAACATCTTTACTTCCACATGGACAAGTACCTAACCTCTCAATCACCTGAGGCTGACAACACTGCTCCCAGCCTTCCAGCACTGGAGCTTGACTTTTTTTTCACAGTTGGGTTTGTTGGTTTTTTTTTTGTTTTGTTTTTAATGCTTCACATACAGACAAGTGTTGGTTTTACCACCAATGAATCGGTCAGCTGAGAAAAATGAAGTAGCTCAAGATAATCTAATCTTCTTGACACCAGAAAAAGGAGTTTGCCTGTTCAGTTGTATGTGAAATGCCTTAGCTGCCAGCAGGACACAGACATTTGTGTATCTGCCCACACAGAGGCATAGAATGGAATGGAATGGAATGGAATGGAATGGAATGGAATAGAATAGAATAGAATAGAATAGAATAGAATAGAATAGAATAGAATAGAATAGAATAGAATAGAATAGAATAGAATAGAATAGAATAGAATAGAATAGAATAGAATAGAATAGAATAGAATAGAATAGAATAGAATAGAATAGAATAGAATAGAATAGAATAGAATAGAATAGAATAGAATAGAATAGAATAGAATAGAATAAGCCAGGTTGGAAGAGACCTCCAAGATCATCCAGTCCAACCTAGCACCCAGCCCTAGCCAATGGCACTAAGTGCTCCATCCAGTCCTTTCTTGAACTCCTCCAGGGATGGTGCCTCCACCACCTCCCTGAGCAGCCCATTCCAATGCCAATCACTCTCTCTGGGAACAACTTTTTCCTAACACCCAGCCTATACCTCCCCTGGCACAACTTGAGACTGTGTCCCCTCCTTCTGTTGCTGGTTGCCTGGGAGAAGAGCCCAACCCCACCTGGCAACAACCTCCCTTTAGGTAGTTGTAGACAGCAATGAGATGACCCCTGAACCTCCTCTTCTCCAGGCTAGACAACCCCAGCTCCCTCAGCCTCTCCTCACTAGCTTTGTCACCCTTCTCTGAACACATTCCAGTACCTCAGTATCTCTATAGGCACACATGCAGGCTGTTAAGCTGCTCTGAGCACCTGAGACATACAAGTCTGATTAGCAGGTTGGTCCTGCCAAACTTTCTTTCACCTACCAGAGCCAATACTCAGTTATGTTGGAGAGAGTCCAGAGGAGGCCACGAAGATGCTCAGAGGGCTGGAGCACCTCTGCTATGGGGACAGACTGAGCCAGTTGGGGCTGTTGAGTTTGGAGAAGAGAAGGCTTACAGAAGACCTTAGAGTAGCCTTCCAATATCTGAAGGGGGCCTACAGGAGGGCTGTGGAGGGACTATTCACGAGATGTTGTAATGACAGGACGAGGAGTAATGGGTTTAAACTGGCAGAGTGGAGATTGAAACTGGATGTTAGAAGGAAGTTCTTTGCAGTGAGGGTGGTGAGACACTGGAATAGAATGTCCAGGGAGGCTGGGACCACGTCCCTGGAGGTGTTTAAGGCCAGACTGGATGAGGCTGTGGGCAGCCTGATCTAGGGTACGGTGTCCCTGAGCATGGCAGGGGAGTTGGAGCTAGATGATCCTTGTGGACACCTCCCACACTGACTGATTCTATGATTGGCATTGGAATGGGCTTCCCAAGGAGGTGGTGGAGTCCCCATCCCTGGAGGTGTTCAAGAAA
>VWZI01005063.1:0-29183 GCA_013396835.1 Psilopogon haemacephalus
CGTCCCACGGGATATTGTGTTTGATTAGCTCATCCCGTGACAGTGATGCCTTTTATAGATCCACAATACATTGGGTGAGAAGGTGCACTTCTGATAGACTCTAACATGTCTGTGGAAATAAGATCAAAAGTTTGACCCTAAGATTTTGTGATTTATTTTGAAGTTGTGGATGTTTCCTTGATTTTGGTGAATTAGAAAAATGTGAAAGGCTTAATAATACCTGTATTCATTTATCTTATACCAAGATTAAGTCACAATGATAATATAATTGGAGGAATGCTAAATATGAGCCAGCAATGACTGGTTCAAATGCTGAAGAGGCTTTGACAGCCACTTCCTTTCGTTTGAGACTGTCTATGTTGGTGCTGCATCAGAACTTGATTCCTGCTGATTTAACCCACATCCTGGGCATTTCTTCATGTGCTGGCTTGTCAGAGCTCAGGAAAAGCTAATGAGGAATTGCCAGGATTTGAAATGGATCAGAAATACTGTCAGTGTTCCATAAGTGGTACAAAAAGTACCTGAAAGGCAATGCCTAACTTTTCTATGTAGGTAAGTCAATACGTCAGAAGCACCCAAGTTATGTAGGAGCTTAATCTTTGCCTTCTTAGCTTCCAGAGATACTACCACATTAGTAAAAGTGTATGTCTTGTTTTGTCATTTTCTCAAAATGTGAACTGTTTAGTTAGTGTCTGAAGACTCTAAACATGCATGGGTCACATTTAATCCAGCTCTGAACACACTTCAAGAACACTTTAATTGAAAGCTCAGCCAAAATATGAATGAGAGGTAGCAGCCATGACTTCCTTGTGACGACCCTGTTATTAACGCAGTTACTCAGAAAATGAAGTCCTGACCTCCAGATATCACTCACTTGGACAGGGTTTCCATTCATAACTCCTAATGCCAAGACAGCCACTCCCATCAGGCTAACAGTGCATACAGGAGATTTAAAAAAAATGTATTCTGCGCTGGGCTGCAGACTTATGACTGCTTAAACCTACAGTCTCTCTGGTTAGGTGGGCCAGACATTCTCCAAACATCTTTCCTTGAGATATGGAAATGTCACAGCAATGATTGATGTAATCTCTGAGTCATATAATAAATTTCAAGACAGAAATTAATTACCAGAATAACCTGGGTGAGCATTACAGGACATGTCAGAGAAAGGACATCTGTGAGTTCAAATCCATTGTGACAGTGTTCTGGCAGGGCAGAAATCCTGCCAGACTGATTTTGGCCACAGGTCTCCTCCTCCCATGTCAGGGTCCAGGAGTTGAGTGTGATGAGCAGACTAATCAACGGAGATTGGCTTCAGCAAAGCTGCCCTGAGGGCTAGCAGCCAGCACCACGTGTCAGGTGTCTTGTGCAGCCCCTTGATGTGCCTCGCATGAGGCATGAAACTTTTAATTCATTGGCCGAAACAAGTGATGCGTGTGCCTATTCACCAGTTTGATTTTCAAAAGTTGTATTTATTGGGGGAACAATTTGAAAACAGCCTTTCCCACCCTGTCTCTCCAGCTGTGCTGAGCCCCATTAGCGGATTGCTTAACTAGGTCTTTGCATGCAGAAAGTGTTGTTCACAGAGGCCACGTGTTTGCATCCTACAGCAACTCAGTTCTCCTCTTCTTGGCTCTGCCTGGAATGTATTTTGCATTTTTACCCTTGGGATCATAATTGCGGTTTTTGGAAGCGTCTTTGTACAAGAAACTTACTTGGGACAACATGTCATGAGTATGTGTGCTGGAATTAATGCTAAGGCTCCATAAGTGTAGTTAAATTTTTTCCTGTTTTCGTGTTCCTATTTTCCAAGTTCTGATTGCATAAACTGTTTAATTCTGTTTATAAATCCCTTGCAACTGCAACTGCTTAGTGTTGACTGAAAATCCAAATGAATCTTACAGGATTTTGAAAATTTGAATATTTTTTTCTATTCCTACACATAATATTCATAATTAATATTAGATATTACTTTTGTAACAGGCAACGCTAGGAACTGCCAATCTCTGAATTAGATACCTGCACAAGCATGATGATGATTAAGAAAATTTGAGAGAGAAGGATTGGCCTTTTCTCCATGGAGAAGAGAAAGCTCTGAGGGAACTTTCCAGTGGCTACAAAGAGGATGGAGGCTCTTCCTTCACAATGAGCTGCATGGAGAAGGCAAAGGACAATGGGTACAAATTACACTGGCAGAACTTTCATCTTTACATAAGAAAGGAATATTTTCCAGTGAGAGCAGTCACTGGAACAGCCTCCAGAGGAGCATGGAAGAGTCCTTATCATTCAAGGTTTTCAAGACCAGGGTGTTAGATGATCTCATGGAGGCTCCCTTTGCCGTGAAAGCTTGGACTAGATGATCTTTGGAGGTCACTTCCAGCTTGGACTGTTCTTTGATTCTGTGATTGTTTAGTCTACTAAGGACATATTCTGTGTATGTCCACTGGATTTAGCTGTCTGGCTCCTGATTTGGGTGATAATCAGTAGGAACTGGTATTTTTCATTCTGAATAACATAATGGGAGCCATAAAATGAAGGGAATTTGGCATGACACAGAAAGTGATTAGTAAAAAAAGGGAAGGATTTGGAAGTTGTTTGACAGCTGGGAGTTTTGGACTGCAAATTTGACCTCAAGTCCTTTTCTGAATGAGGCTTTGCCAATCTGAGACACGTATTTACCTTAAAATACCATCCCTTTAGTCCCCTAGTTTAAATCTCTTAAATTGTACATAGTTGGTACGTCTTAGTCCCATTTCCTATTTTTAACAGTGGAAATGTTGCAAGAATAGAGACTGCAGAGTCAGTTTGCTAATTTGAAGACATAGAAAAGAGTATTAATTTTAACAGGAACCTGTTCCATTTGGTCACAGAAAATGGGACTCCATATGTACAGTAACTGAATTATTAAGGAAGCAGATTATTTGCCTGAGGACATATTTATCTGGCCTAGAAAAAAAACCAAACCCGTGCATTGTGTTGCAGTAAATGACTTCTGCCTAATACAAATATATGTGCTGTACATCTCCCATTCTTTCCTTTAGCTTGCACTTGGAGATTTATTTGCTCTAAAAGTAAGTGTTCAGAAAGAAGAAGCATGCTGTAGACATTCATGAGACCACTTGGAAGGCTTTGTTGCCCAGTTTATCCCATCAGAGGATAACTCTCATTTTTGACATGCTCCTGGGCTCTGTTTCACCCATAAATTGAGAAGTTTAAACATCTGGCTGTACCAGCTGGGGACAGTGGGGCTGGACATGGACATTAAGCTGGGCACAGCATTCATTGTGGAATCAAGCCCACAGCTATCAGGAGATAGCAAATTCTACAGCTTTCTGAATCCATATATTTTTGCTTGCAAACATTCATGTATAAAATAACATTTTTGTAGCCTATGTTAATTTCAAATTCTGATTATCAAAAGCAGAAGTATGTCTCTGTAATTTATGTAATATCCTGAAAGTAAGAAATGCTAACATATATTACCACTCAAGGGTTTTTAGTAGAAATTAATTCTTCTTCATAATAGAGTTGTGTAAGACATTCAGAATCTGTAATTTACAGAGTTTACTTTTAAAGTGTGCTGTTTCTTTTATGTATAGATGTAGTAATTTGCTGATCCCATTTGAAATGTACTTCTGTTGTAAAGTTTCAGTGATAAAGCATTGCGTTTCTTAATTAGATTTAAGGTTTATCTTATTCTATAATTTAAAAAATATAGTAACAGGAAAGTAATTATCTGTTTCTTGTCTTTGTTTCCCTCAGTTTATCCTGGTTTTCAAGGGAAATGTTAATATATTTATATTAATGTTATATAATATATCCATCCTTTTATTACGAAAAGAAAGAATAAAAGAACAAAAAAGATGCAAATGTAAAGGCCATACTGAAAAGTTCTATTCTAGAAACTTTGCCTACATCAGTAACTTAGAGCACTGCTAGTGTTGCAATTAGATTAAATTAGATAAAGAGATATACACAAGTTTAGAACAATATGATGTTTTCTTATAGGGACTAAAACAACTAGCATGCTCAAAGGCTAACCTGCCTGGGAGGTCTAGATACCTCTAAGTCATCTTTGAGAATGTATACTGCACAAATATCATCTGCAAATTCACACTTTTTGCAAACATAATCACTTTCATATGGAGAGAACTTGAGTGTATTGTGTCAACATTTTGCTATTTACCTGTCAAGCTGCTTGTGATTTCATATATATATATATATGTGTGTGTGTGTGTATGTATGTAAGTATGGTTGTGTGCATATATGCAAATACATATGAACACTCCATCCCCACCCCTCCCAGTGCATGCATGTGTTTATGGATATGTAGACTGAGATATATCACTGATTCAGATTGGCATGCTGATCCAACACCACCATGCTGTGAGTGCTCTTCATCTCCCAGCTGGTGTTCACTCCTGCTGATCCCTGACCATATGTCAGGGTAGTATTGAGGCATGTACTGTTTTCTCCTTCTCCTGCTCCTCCATGCATCAGTTTCTGCAGGAGGGGGCCAGTGTCTCTGACATGCCTCTTGGTTTGAATAGGGGAAGGCTCAGAGCCTCTGCGATGCTACAGCTGGATGTCAGATGTAAACACTGGGATAGGGATCCAGGGGTTGCATCTGTGCTGATAAATAGAAGAGGACCCAGAAGCAAGCTCTGGCACAGAACCTCTCCATGACTGCTTAATTTCAGTTTACTCTTTGTCACTTCTTAGTCCTGGTGCTCAATGGCTTGAAGTCCAGACAAAAAGCAGTGACAAGTGGTGTCCCTAGGAAGCCCATACTGGGACCTGTGCTGTTTAATTTTTTGAACCTGTGCTATTTATCTCGGTGATATAGACAGTGGGATTGAGTGCACCATCAACAAGTTTGCATATGACACCAAGGTGAGTGGTGCTGTTAGTACGCCACAGGGATGGGATGTCACCCAGAAGGACCTGGACACAAGCTGAAGAGGTGAGTCCCGGTGAACCTCATGAGGTTCAACAAGAGCAGATGCAGGCTTCTGCATCTGGGTTGGAACAGTCCTCATTATCAATACAGACTGGGGGATGAGGTGATAGAAAGCAGCCCTATAGAAAAAGACTTGTGGGTGCTGATGGACAAGAAACTGGATATGAGGAGACAGTGTGTGCTTGCATCTCAGAAGGCAAATCACATACTGTGCTGCATCAAAAGATGCATTCCTAGCAGATCCAGAGAGGTGATTCTGCCACTTTACTCTGGTGAGACCTCACCTGGAGTACTGCACCCAGGTCTGGAGCCCTCAATATAGGAAGGACATGGACCTGATGGAGTGGGTCCAGAGGAGGGCCACAAAAATGATCAGGAGATTGGAGCACCTCTGCTATGAGGACAGATTGAGGGAGCTGGGGTTGTTCAGCCTGGAGAAGACAAGGTCTGGGGAGACCTAATAGTGGCCTTCCAGTACCTGAAGGGGGCCTACAAGAAGGATGGAGAGAGACTGTTTACAAAGGCCTGTGGTGATAGGATGAGGGGCAATGGCTTCAGATTAGATGTCATAGTTCGAGGGATCTCAGGGTCCCCTAAGAAAACTACAGGGACCATGATACCTCTCAAGGGATGGATCTGGGCATCCTAGGATGTTGTAATACTGTTATTCCATTCTGTTTTCCAGTATTACAGCTTATTAAGCCAGTGCCTGGGAGATACCAGTCTCTTTCCCTCCCTGGCTCTTCTCCTTTCACTTCTTTTCTCTGGGCAGAGCATGCGTTCCTTCTTATTTCATGGTTTGTATGCGGGGAGATTGCTACTATCTGGGAGGGAATTTTGAGCTGCGTTATGCAGCTTACTGAGGCCTTGTAGGCCTAAGATAGGGGGAAGGAGCAGTTATGACCTACCCTCAGGCCCTAGAAGAGTGGAATGGGTGGAGGATTTTGAATGGGTGCAGTCCGATAGACTTGGCTTAACTTGTGGATGTATCCATTCTGCCTTTTGCGTATATACACTAGTAAACAGAATCTCTATTTAGACTTCCAATCAGTGTGCAGTATTTTCATTCTTAGTCTAAAAGAAGTAAGAGTCACTCCTGTCATCTAGTCCTATGTTGCTTATGGCCTCAAACTATGACACTAGAAAAGAGCATATTTTGACTGGATGTTTGGAACAGGTTGAGAGTGGTGGAACACTGGAAGATGTTGCCCAGGTAGCTGGTTGGGGCCCCATTGATGAAAATATTCAGAATGAGGCTCATCAGGCTCTGGCAGCATGGTCCAGTTGAGGATGCCTCCACTGACTGCAGAGGGGTTAGACTAGATGACTTTCAGAGGTCCCTTCCAGCCCAGACAGTCCTATGATTCTATGATTCAAAGAATCAAGATTATAAGCCAGTCTGAAGCCACTTTACCCCAAATCCAGAGATCATTGTCTAGCCTGGTCTTATTCAGCAGTGCATATGTACTCACAGGTCTGCAAGCAAGTAAGAGGACAGTAGCTAAAAAAGCCAGAAGTTACAGTGTTTACAGGACCCAGTGAGCCACAGATGAGAGCACACAGGGATCACCTTAGAAGCAGGTACAATGAGCTTTTGAGGGATAAGGGAAAAGCATGACAAGGGATTATAGTCTTAAGGAAGCAAAAGGTAGGAGAAAGTTAACATATTTGCTGGAGTCATAGTTTAAGGAGAATAGAAGTGGAAGGGCAAGAGAAAAAGATGAGAGCCTTGATCACAGAACAGTTGAAGCTGAATGAACTTGAAACTTTGAGGATGAAATTTGACCACTCCCTATTCATAGCAATGAATGTTTATTAGTAAAGAGAATTTTCGAAAAGGTTAGTGCATATGAAAAATTTTGCTGATGTAACAGCTGTAATAATAGGGATGGAAGTGACTGGCATGAATATAGTGTCTTGGATATCCAGTCTGAATAGTAGACAATACAATGAAAGAAGTTAAGTCAACATGCCAGCCAAAGAAAGAGTGCCAGAATCCAGAACAAGAGCTGTTATGGCTGGCCTCCAGACCCATACATCTCTAATTAACCAGTTGCCATGAAGCCTTAAAATCTAAACTGAAAGCTCTGCTTCCTGATGCAATGCATCTAATTTTTTCTATCCTTAGTATATCCTTGTCAGAAGAAAACAGAAAATCAAAAGTGAATACTACAATTAACATCCTCCCTGCTGATGAAACTTAATATATGAAAAGTTTAGTTGGTAAAATGAAAGAGTTCTATCGATACCTTCTTTTTGATTTAAAACAAAAAGATGTTCTGATTTCACTTTTATGAAAATGATTTTTAAAATTATTTTTCATTAATTTTTGCTCTCATACTTTAACAAGTAGCTTTGCAATGTTACAGTGAATTTTCCAGTTTGCTTTCAATGCAGCTGAACAGGTTGGGATTTCTGCGCCTAGAATAGGAGTTGTCAATGTTTTCAGTCATGGAGTGCTAAGTTCACTAAAAAATATTAATCTTTGGGCTCATGAATTGGAAAGAAAAAAGCTGATTTTATATATATATATATATATATANGTCTTGAAATATTTTAGTGGGCCAATATTTCATTTTGGTATTTAAAAACAAACTCCTAAGGGGTCTAGGATAAACACATAATAGTTCGCTGCAATTGTAGCATGTGATCAATAGTTCTGCTTTTAGTAAGGAACTGGACTAGATACGTCTTCTAGCCTAAACTTTATTTTAAAGTCTGAGTTCATCCATATATTTCACTTTTCTCATTTAAGTGTAAAATACCAAGTGACTCAAGTGGTATCAACGAATGTGAAAGATGTGAAAGAAAATTGACACATGATTGTGCAAAAAAGACCTTTTTTTTTTGGTATATTCATCTACTAGGGTTTTGGAGGTGGAGAAGAATAACTGATGCCTGTATATTGATAAAAAATTCTTATATGGAGAAAACATGTTTGAAATCTACAATGTTTTCACAAGGTAGGTTTTCAATTTAAATGCATGATCTGGGACATATTCAGATGTAATTTCAAAGAGGCAATTGATAACAGAATGAATTATCTCCTCAGCCAATAATCACTTAAAAATCCAAGAGATATTTTAGATATTATAGCCAGTGCACACAGTTAATAATATGTTAACACACAGGAGGGTGCAAACTTCTCAGGATTTTTCTTTTATCTATATATTCTACCTATGTACATTATCTTTATTCATATATGAGTATTCCAGTTCTCACTGCAAATAAAGAAGGCCTTGTAATTCACCTTAAAGGTACCTGAGTCCAACTGTAAGAACGTATGTTACAAAAGGTCAGGATAACAACTAACTCAAATAAAGCTTGAAATATACACTGAATGTAGGACCAAACTTAAAGACTACTGTTTTAAGTTGAATTTCATTCCATGCCCATGCAGCACATGACCATCCTTATGAAGAGATACTCAGGTACAAATTTGTTCTGTTGAAATGTAGTTACCTGAGGTGTTCAAAGGCATGTAGTCACTCTAAAGTTCATTTGTAGTCTATATGTAGTGAAAGAACTGTACCTGCATCTTGCCTCATCAACTGCTAGAGGAAGCTGGCAAACACAGGGAGTAAAGAATTACCATGTTTTTATTTTTGCCACTTCAGGTTTCAATAAATAGCCTTTTTAATATTCCATAAATCTACATAAAATGTGCAGGTATTTTTTATTCAAAATATGGCAGTTGAGGCTAACCAGTTTGCGGAGTACTTCTATGATACATTCCTGTATGTTTCTAAATAATTTAAGTTGCGAAACCAGTTGCACAAGGTTTTTATTTTCAACAATAATTCAGTGCATACCTTAGACAGCTATCCTTATCAAATATAGTGATGAAATTTTATTTCAGCATTTAGGACCACTCAGCAAATTTTGGATGAGAAAAATTATTATTGCACCCATTGTAAAGATAAAAAATATACCACTTGACTTAGAAAAAATAATACAGAACTCTGAACTTGTGCCTGTCACCCAAGGGACTCTCTGCACCACCTTCCATATATGCTAATAGAAAGAAAATTTTTAATTTTATGCATTAATATGTGCTGTCAGTCTTACTTTTCTCTAAAAGTCAAATCTACTTGTTAGATCATAGCTTGTTGCTATGGGAATTACTAGGATGCCATGAAAGAATTTAGGGTGAAAGACAGATACATTCTTAAGAAGCAAGTATATATTCTCATGCAACTGTAACATTGTCATGTCCCTAATGATAAAAATGATAGAAGAAAAAACAGAAGCTACATGACACCCAGACAAAGTGTTTTTAACCAGTACATTTTTCAAAGTTTTCCAGAAGACATCAATTGCTTTTTAAGCAAATTGTTTTGTACAGAACTCCAATGGGAGAATTACAAAATGCCCCTCTTCAGCCTACAATTAGATTAATCATGTAACTGAGGCCTTGAATCTGTGCACATTCTTATTCAACAAGAATATCAGTCCCCATCAATTTACTGTAAGAAAAAGCCCCATGAAAAGAATTTCTTCACAAACCCCTACCCTGAAGCTGCTCCTTCCCTCCAAGTTCGCTCTTTCCTTAAAAGCCATATTCTATCTCCCTGTCTTGGAGAAAAGGAAAAATCTATTAAGAAGTATTTTTAAAAATAGGTTTAAAAAAAGTGTTTGTTATGAAAAATATAAAGGAACTTGAATAGCAAAAGGTCACACATGATCTGGTGTTCCTTTATTTATTGATAACTATAGGATGAAGTTAGAACTTTGAAGTTAAGTTACATGAGAAGTGATGGTTGTACTTTTGTATCTCACATGTTCTAATGTAATGGTGATGCATTGTCATGGAATAATAGAATTACAGAATTCATAGAATCATAGAACGTCAGGGGCTGTAAAGATCATCTGGTCCAGCTCCCCTGCCACGGCAGGGTCACCTAAAGCAGATTACACTGGAATGCATCCAGACAGTTCTTTAATATCTCCAGAGAGGGAGAATCCACAACCTTCCTGGGCAGCTGGTTCCAGTGCTGTGTCACCCTCACAGTGAAAAAAATTCTTCCTCAGGTTCACATGGAATCTTCTATGCTTCAACTTCCACCCATTGCCCCTTGGCCTGTCACTGAGCATCGCTGAGAAGAGGCTGGCCCCATCCTCCTGGCACTCACTCCTTAGATATTTATAAACACAAATTAGGTTACCCCTTAGTTGTCTCCTCTCTAAGCCAAAAATCCCCAACTCCCTCAGTCTCTCCTCATAAGCAAGATGTTCAACTTCCTTAATCACTTTTGTGGCTTTGTGCTGGACTCTCTCAAGTAGCTCCCTGTTCTTCTGAAGCTAGGTAGCCCAGAACTGGACGTGATACTCCAGGTGAGGTCTCACCAGGGCATATCAGAGGGGAAGGAGAACTTCCCTCAGCCTACTAACCACAGCCCTTCTAATACCCCCCAGAATGGCACTGGCCTTTCTTTCCACAAGACAACACTGCTGGCTCATGACCATCCTTCCATCCAACAGGACTCCCAAGTCCTTCTCCCCTTCACTGTTCTCCAGCAGGTCAGTCCCCAACCTATACCCCAGGTGCACAACTCTACACTTGCCCCTGTTGAACTTCATTAAATTTCTCCCTGACCAACTCTCCAGGCTGTCTAAGTCTCTCAGAATGGCAGCACAACTCTTCAGTGTGGCAGCCACTCCACCCAGCTTGATGTCATCAGCAAAGTTGCTGACAGTGCACCCTATGCCCTCATCCAGGTTATTAATGAATACGATGAATAATACTGGTCCCAGTACCAACCCCTGAGGAACTCCACTAGTTACAGGCCTCCAGCTAGACTGTCCCATTGACCACAAGTCTTTGACTTCTTTCCTTTAACCAGTTCCCAATCCACCTCACTACTCCATCACCCAGACCACACCTCCTCAGTTTAGCTATGAGGATGCTGTGGAAGAAGGTGTAAAATGTTTTACTGAAATCAAGGTAAAGCACATCCACTGCTCTTCCATCATCCATCCACCTGGTTAGGTCCTCATAAAAGGCTATCAGGTTGGTCAAACATGACTTCCCCTTTGTAAAATCCTGCTGACTGCTCCTAATGACCCCCCTGTCCTTGATGTGCCTGAGGACAGCACCAAGGATAAGTTTCTCCATTACTTTTCTGAGGACGGAGGTGAGACTGACTAGTCTATAGTTACCTGGGTCCTCCTTACTGTTTTTGAAGATTGGAGTGACATTTGCTGTCTTCCAATCCCCAGGCACCTCTCCTGTCCACCATGACTTACCAAAGATGATTGTTGGAGCTAGAAGGGACCTCAAGGATTGTCTAGCTCCAACCCTCCTGCCATAGGCAGGGACACCTCACACTAGATCATGTTGCTTAGAGCCCCATCTAGCCTGGCCTTAAAAACATCCAGGGATGGGGCTTCCATCACCTCCCTGGGCAACCTGTTTTAGTGTCTCACCCCCCTCATGGTGAAGAACTTCCTAACACCAACCTGAATCTACCCACTTCTAGTTTTGCTCCATTCTCCCTAGTCCTATCACTACCTGACATCCTAAAAAGTCCCTCCCCAGCCTTCCTGCAGGCCCCCTTCAGATACTGTAAGGCCACAATAAGGTCTCCTTGAAACCTTCTGTTCTCCAGACTGAACACCCACAACTCTCTCAGTCTGTCTCCATAGGAGAGGAGGTCCAGCCCTCTGATCATCCTCGTGGCCCTTCTCTGGACAGGTTCCAGCATGTCTAGATCTTTCTTGTAATGGAAACTTCAGAACTGGATGCGGTACTCAAGGTGAAGTTTCACCAGAATGGAGTGTAAGGGGAAAATCACCTCCCGTGATCCTCTAGCTATGCTTATCTTGATGCAGGCCAGGATACAGCTGGCTCTCTGGGCTGCAAGTGCACACTGGTAGCTCATGTTGTGCTTCTCATCCACCAGTACCTTCAAGTCCCTTTCCTCAGGGCTGCTCTCTAGCCAGTCACTGCCTAACCTGTATTGGTGTTTGGGATTGCTCTGACCCAGATGTAGGATCCTGCAGTCATTTAACCTCAAGAAGACTGATTTAGGCCTTTCTTCCAGTCCTTGTAGAGTTTCTTTTTGGTGACAGTGTGTTCAGGAACATCTTGCTCATCCAGGAATTGCTAGCATTCTTTCCTGCCTTCGTCTTTGTCAGTATACTTTGCTTCTGAACACAGAGAAGATGATCCTTGAAGACTGACTAGCTGTCCTGGGCTCCTTTTCCCTCTAGGGTTTTGTGCCATGATACTTTGGCCAGCAAGTATCTGAAGAGATCTACAATCTTCCTCTTAGAGTGACAAAATCTGTTCTTATGAGATACCAAAACCAACACAGATACTCATCGGAGTAAATGAGAATGAACTGACAATCTACTTTTTCTTTATATCTTAACACCACTGGGAGCTGTGAGACTCCCACTCACATATGGAAGTCAGAAGAGGGCCTGTACCAGGCAAAGATGTGCTGCTCTTGTAAAGAGCTCTTGCTGCTCTTTACTCTCACCATCTCAGTTTCTCTGGCTCCCAGATGGAATAGTAAATAGCAATCACAAAGACAGAAGGTTTTGAGCATTTCTTGGCACCACTCTGTATTGAAAGGAGGAAACACTCCTCCTGGATTTGTCACATCTTTCCCAGGAGTAATGTCTCTGCTTTAGACCTTTGTAATTGAGAAGTAGGTTTAACATAATAAATTGAGCACATGCAGAGCTTGGTACATTTAGGGTACTTCTGGTCTAAGTAGCAGCTATGTATGCAGGAAGTGGGTTGTGATCACAGTTTTGCACTTAGATATCTTTGGCCTGCCTATAGACAACCTATATCCATATCTAGGTCTAGGTGCTTTGTAAACGCTAGATAATAAAGGGAAATTTGGCACCTCTTGAAATTACTCTATTTTAACCATCTGAAACTGGACTATAACAGCACCATTTAAGTGCAGTGACTAGAATGAGGAAGAGGTTTCACATACTACAATCCTTGTCATTAACAGTCACAATCATTTTTTATTCTGATTGTGCAGTCTAAGCAGGACTGGAATACAAATAACAATATCAGAGAAGTTAAGTGAGAAACATCAAATATAAAATTACAAGTGATTGTATCAAGTGCTTACATTTCTAATGCTTTGGATTGTACCTCTAAAATCAGGGTAGATGGATCACTCTGGTACATACCACCTAGGCTTACTGTGAGAACAGGGAATTACTTTGGAAATTATCACACTTTAGAAATGCCGTATAACCTCAGGAGAAGGTTTCGTTGATAGTGCTCCTTATTATTATCATCAGTGTTACCAACTCAAACGTCTTTCAGTGGCAGAAATGACACCGTTAATCTCTTTCAAATTAAACAGGCTATGTGAGGAACAACTTGTTCTAAAAAAATGCACTGATCTGGTTTTGGATCTGCAGGGTAGATGTCTTCCTCATTTTTTAGTAGTCAATTCTTTGGTAACAGCTGAGGCAACCAGGAGCTTTCTTACCCCTCTAGCTCACATTGTCATTTCTTACCTTCACATCTGATGAATCCATATTGACTCCCAGTCTACCAGAAGTGAGTGAGCATATATACTTTTTTATAAGAATAAAGAGCCATTTTAGAGTTTGCTGACAGAGACAGGAACAGGTACACCAATCTTTGGTAGTTTGAGGGTGTCCCAGGTTCCCTTAAGAAAACTACCCAGACCAAGTCCCATCCCAGGGAATGGACCTGGTCATCTATCGTTATTCTATTCCTCTTTCCAATATCACGTGTTCTGTATTATCTCATGGTTTGTGTGTGGGAGATGGCTTCTAGCTGGCAGGGTATTTTGAGCTACATCATGCAGCCTGCTGAGGCCTTGTAGGCCTAAGATGGGGGTGGGGCAGTTTTGGCCTACTCTTAGGCCTGCTGAGGGTGGAAGGGGTGGAGAATTTCTAGATGAGTTTAGTCCAAGAGTCTTGACTTAGCTTGAGGATGTATCCATTCTACCTGATTGCCTTTTGCATATATGCGCTAGTAAATAGAACCTCTCTTTAAACTTCCAATCGATGTGCAGTGTCTTCATTCCTACTTGCCAAAAGATGTAAGAGTCACTTCTGTCCTCCAGTACTGGGTAGCTCATGGCCTCAAATTGGGACACAAGTGCAGAAAAGTTGACCTTTTAGGGCAGGATTGCATTGATTCCATATTCTAAAAACGTTAATAACAATGTTAGTGGAATAATAGTGTTTGCTGCTTTCATTTCCATGTAAATCTGCTGTAGAATATAATCTAGTAGGTACACTCTTTTAATACTTCCTAGGTGATATAGTCTAAGCAATGGAGAGAAGACTGCTCAATTTGTGAGTTCCACCAGGAATAAAATGTGGAACCAGAATGAGATTCAACTGGTGTTACTTTGAGTACTGGTGAGAGAAAAAAGGTTAGACAGACCAGTAGATCTTCCAAGTGAATCCTTTGTTTCTCTGGAAGACTCTGAAAACTTCAAAGTGCAGTGGTGTGGCAGAGCAGGGCACTGCCCCACTGGAGGTTTGAATGAGGTGTGAACTTTGACAGGGCACGCCCAGTCCACTGCCCCACCAGAAGTGTGAATGGAGCAGGGAACAGTCTTCCTCTCTCCCCACCTCTGTCACTGGAGGCTTAGTACAATAGGTGTGAAGTGCCTTCTCCCACCCTCTGTGGGCTTGAACAGGGAGGCAACAAATCACCTCAGTATATATATGGCAGCTGGACAGATTGGAGCAGGACTTGCAAGGCCTTGCTCAGACCTTCACTGGGACCTGCACCAGGACCTGAACACGGACCTGGAGACACGAATCTCGCATGGACTTTGAGCCGGACATTGAGGCTCCAGCATCCTGGCTTCTTGCTGCAGGACCTGCCTCTAACGGTAAACTGCAGCCATTCGTGGGAACACTGTGGAGCACCCCTGGCTTTCCCTGCCTTCCTTCGCGATTGTGGCTTTGTGAAAGCTGTGCCTACAGCGATCTTGGACTCTGGCAAGCACTGAACACCGGACACTGCCATGAAAGAGACAGTCTCCCATCCATAAGTAGGACAAAGCTGTTTCATGCCCAAACCTTTCAATTTTTCTGATTTTTCCTGAATTACAAGAAAAGGCATCCTCATGAAGACTTTTCCTGACCGAATTAGAATATTTGAATATTTGTTTCTGGTATTTCTTTATCTCCGGTTTTGAGAAAAATATGAAATTTAGGTGAATCTGTGAATATCCATTTTAGAGAAGTATAAAGAGAGATGTCTGAAGTTCTAGGCTGATCTTATTTCAGTCAAATCATTACTGGATAATGAATCAGCAACAACATATGATATGATACAAGATGATATGATTTTCTATGTCACAAGGTTCCAAATAATTCAGCTGCATCTGTACATCTCTATGATAAAACAAGTAATCAACTGCATACACAAATGTAACACTTAAGAACCTTAAATTAATGTAGTAATTAATTGTTAAAGTCTATAAAATCAGAATGATGTGTATTTTTTTGTTGTTGTCTTCATTCTCTTAAGAAAATATCCTATAGTTCTAAACTTGTATCTATCTCTTTATCTAATTTAATCTAATTGCAGCACTCTTCTAGGTTACTGATAAAAGCAAAATTTCTAGAATGTAAGTTTTCAGTATGGCCTTTACATCTGCTGCTTTTTCCCACTGGCTGGAGACTGATTATAAGAAAATACAAACATGACTAATCTAAAACTAATTTCAGAATGAGAAAAAGCAGTAACTCTTGCTGGGAAGACATGTTTCTCCCTTAATGGTGCAAAATGCTCTTTAATGATTCCCTCTGAGCAAGAAACCAATGATATGAGTTGGTTCCTTGCAAGTTTTTTTACTTATTGGGTAGATACATCTCTACTCAGTGTATGGGGTTGTTTTTTTTTATTTTTTACCGTAAGTATGATCTCAAATTTCGATTCTGGGTGGAACTCTCTTGGTCAAGTTACAATGCCATGTGTTTCATAAATTGCATTTGTAGCTGTTAGCCTCAGCAGTTTGCCTCTCAGCAGTTGTGGAACTGTGTATTTTAAAGAATGTAATAAACACCGTCCACACATACCAAACTCTAGATGATGTTTCCAGTAAAAGCATTTTCAGAGCACTCTGGCCCAGCTATTGGATTTTACTGGAGTGAAATGTACTTTTACCCTTCTCCCTAATGCTTTTCTTTTTGGCATGTAAGGGCCTAAGATATTTATAGTTACTCTTCACTTATTTACTTCAAAAGTTATTTCACTTTGTTAAGGAAACAAGTGAAGTAATCTATGTATGTATATATATACGTATATATATGTATATATATAGTCTTCAAGGTTCATATGATTACAATTTTACTCCAAAAAAGCAGTAATTTTTAGATTTTAAAATAAATAAATTATTGAACCAATACATAGGAAAAGTTTTGTTGGAGCTTCTTTCACCAGATATTTGTGAAGATAGCCACCCACTAGATTGTATACATTGTAAAGAGTTAAGCTTACCTGGAACTGTATCCTGACTTCTCCCTAGGGGTGGTCTGAACTGCCCCCAGGTGTCCTGTTTAGCCCCCTCCCACTTTCTGCTGAAACTACTATAAAAGGGGATGCAATTCCTGTTTCTCTTTGGCCTTTCCTCACCTGCCTAGCACCTTGCTGCCCTGCTGCTGCTCACCACATGCTCTCCAGCGAGCACATGGGATGAACAATTTTTTGGAACTCTATAACTCTGCATTTCACCATCAATCCTACATTTTCCTGTATCCAGGAATCATTGATTTCACCGCTTGGGTTCAGCTTTCATTCAAGCGTTGTAGTTTTATATCGTGTATTTTGTTCCCTTTTTCCCCAATCCTCTGTAATTCCCCTTACCTGTGTTTTAGTTCCCTTTTTCCCCATCCTCTGTGACTCCCCTTACCTTCCATTTATTGTTAAAGTTTACCCTTTTTACTTCCAAATCAAATTAAGTACTTATTGCGCTTTTGAGCTCAGAGGGCCTAGTTTAAACTAATACATTTGTTCTCTATATAATGTAAAAAATAAGTCACAGAATAAATAGAGTAGCAACCATGGATCTGCCTTACAGAGCTGTTTCTCTAATCAGCACATAACCACAAGGCTCTGTGAGGGTTTGTCTGGCATTTTTAAAGGCAGGATCATGTTTGTTTTTGGTTTGTTTTTTTTTTCTGGCCCCCTACAGCCAATGTTCTAGTGCAGCTGTTACTTTACTAGGATACTTCCTGATTTCACAACAGTATAGTCCAGTATTGAATCAGATCTTTGTAGCACTTGATGAACACCATGGTCCCATGTAGAAAGAGCTATTCTAAGAATTACTTTCCCCTTTTTCATTAACTTATTCAAATATTTATAAACTCTCTGCTATACAAGTGACAATTGAGCCTTTGGACTCAAACTCCATGAAAAACTATGAGTGATCTAGCCATGGCAGTGGTCCCATTTGTTTTCAATGCTCATCAGTTTGTCTACCTTCTTTGTTTTACTGGTTACTTTTAATTTTGCTAGAGTGGAATGCATTGGTCAGTTTACATCCTGAGAGTCACATCAAGTGTTGTGGGGTCCGGTATACTCTCTTTCATGGATGTAATTTTAAAGTGTTAATTCTTGTGCAACTGATCTTTTCCAAGACTACAACCCTCTGAGAAACTCAGACAGCTAAAATAAATTATGCCATCATATTTTCAGCTGATATTAAGTATCTGCATAAAAGAAGCTTCTCAGAGTTTTTCTTCCTTTTTCCTACATTATAAAACATGAGTGCTGGAAGACTCCCACAGAGAACAGACTGAAAATCAGGCACCACTGTGTTGCTGTGATCCTAGAGGAGGGGCAGGTAAGGAGCTGGGTGAAGAATGCATACTTTAATCTTTCTAATGCATCTTTTCTTTTGTGAACATACTATGTTATACCCCATAGACTATTTAAAACTTGAGTTATCTAATAGCCCCTCAAATGCCATTGGTATGCTGTTAAAAGGAGAATGAAGATTTCACCAGTGTCAGTTAATTAACTGGCAGCTAATGCATTAATCTCCACTGCCTGTGTGCTTGCATTAAAATTGCACCCAGTGAAGTGTAATTGATAAAGTGCAACCTGATCTTTAAAAATTCTGGAGGGATTTTGTGTCTACAAGTGTACTAAGCTTAGCAAAAGTGGCAAATAGTGTGGTGTTCCTTCTTTTTCAGAACTGTGTGATCACAGTCATTACAGACCTCATATTCTACAGCACAGTGGCATTCCAGTTTTTCATATCTGAGCAGAAAGGGAAACCATACACTGTTTATATGGTCTTTATTAGCTGATCTCAATAGGACTGTCCCTTTGTCCTCAACAAGTGATTTAGCTTGAGTGCCTTCTCTTTTTTTTTTTTTTTTTTGTTTTTTTGTTTTACACTCATAATCCTCATTGGCTTTGTTTGCAAATAGTTGAAAAGCTCTTGATGTCTGCACAAATAAATTAACTTCTGAATGCAGTTACAGCAAGACAGACTTTAAAGCACAGAATCTTAACGTTGTTTTGGTTGGGAAAGACTTTAAGATCATCAAGTCCAACTATTAACCTAGTACTACTGAGTTTACCACTAAATTACATCCCCTCATGCCACTTTCACACATCTTTAAAATACTTCCAAGGATGATGATTCCACCACTTCCTAGGACAGTGTGGGCCACTGTTTGACAAACCTTTCAGGGAATAAATTTTTCCTAATACTCAATCTAAATGTCCCCTTGTGCAACCTGAGGCCATTTTCTTTTGTCCTATCACTCCTTTGGGAAAACAGACTGATCTTTTCTGGTAGTTGTAGAGAGCAATGAGGTCTCCCCTCAAAGTCCTTTCCTCCAGGCTAAACAACCCCAGTTCTCTCAGCCACTCCTCATAAAACTTGTGCTCCAGACTCTCCACCAGCTTTGCTGCCCTTCTTTGGTCCTGCTGCAGCAACTCAATACCCTTCTCATACTGAGGGCTGTAAAACTGATGTGTGGCCTCACTAATGCTGAATACAGAGGAAGAATAATTTCTCTACTTCTGTGACCACACTGAGACAAGAATGTAGTATTTCTGATACTTCTTTACATGCTTTAGCTTCTTGTAATTACTCTTCTTATCTGTTTCTACAGCCAGTAATGTGAAGCCAGTTGGGGAATACAAGTTAGTAAATTATGCTTTAAACTGAATATCATGCTATGCTTTTAATGCCAATATTGTCTATGTAATTTAATCCATATATTTATTCAGCTAGTTTTACTCAGTATAAAATGGAAACATTTACACTGTAATCCATTTAAATGCATTTTAAATATTGTTTGTACAGGATTCCTCCAGTGCCCATCGAAGGACTCACACTCCTCTCTGGTAGCAGCAGGTTCAGCTGTATTTGTGTTGTCTTCCAGCTGGTGGTCAGGAAAGAATGACAGAAAGTCTGTCTGAAATGAGACAGTTTGCCTTCTCAACACAGGTCTTTAATCCATCAGTCATGGAGCTTAAATACAAAGATCTGTCAAGTGCACTTGAACTATATGTTCATGTGCTGTGTTGGTAAAGCATTTCTCAGAGCATTTTAGTAATTTAGAAGCCACTTCTCCCACAAGCAATAGTAATTTTTTTGTTATCTTGCTAAACCTGATTTACTGATGACACCACAAGTCACAATCAAAAATCCAAGTAGAGAAGCAAAAAAAAAAAAAAAAAAAAACTCAACAGGGATTTAGTCTTACTGACCTACACATAATTGATGTTTAGAGTACTATGGTGAGGCACCAAGTTAACATAATCATCTGTCACTGAAGGCACTATTTGTGTACTCCTCAGCTTGTTCAATCACTTGAACTATCTCAGACTGAAGAACGAAAGCACCCTTCTTCCTTGAAGTAGCCAAAACCCGTCTATACACTCTAACTTCAGCACTTATTTCATCCATTTAACATGAAGAGGCACTAATCTGTCTTAGTCTTCCACAAGCAGAAGATACTCTCAAAAGTAATCATGCACGTATAAAGAATGTTGCCTGTGCCTCCTCCCTGATATAGATCACAGAATCAAAGAACCTTAGAGGTCGGAAGGGACCTCCAGAAACTGGGTGGCAGCCTTCAGATGCTGAGATATTACTCAGGTTGCTACCACCTTTGTTCATAGTTTGGAGATATAGTATGTATAATATAATAGTGTGTAATGATCATTGCCATGAAGTCCACTGAAAAATGAAGACTTTCCAAATAACACTCTTACCTGTATTCACATGTCACAGAACTCTTCAGTATTAGTGCTACTTAAAGTAGCCCTAATATCGTTGTAATGATAAATGAAGACATATTTCAGGGTGTTTGCAATCATGTCATGTTTCCTGAAAATTCCACATTCTATTTTTATGTCACAGAATCACAGAACCTTAGAAGGAACCTCCAGAGATCAAGTCCAATCCCCCTGCCAAGGCAGGATCCCCTAGGGTAGTTTGCACAGGAATGTATCCAGGTGGGTTTTGAAAGTCTCCAAAGACGACTCCACAGCCTGTTCCAGTGCTCTGTCACCCTCACTGTAAATATGTCTTTCCTTCTGTTGACACCTATGCTCCAATTTGTAGCCATTTCTTTGTCTTATTGCTGCTGACCAGTGAAAAGAGATTGTCCCCACTTGACACCCACCCCTCAGATATTGGTATACATTGACCAGATCTCCTTTCAGTCTTCTCTTCTCCAGACTAAACAGCCCTTGGTTTCTTAGTCTCTCTTCATAGGGAAGATGCTCAAGTTCCCCAGTGACCTTTGTTCTGCTTGCTTAAGTGCAAGTGCTTTAGTCAGGTGCCTAATCAGCCTTTTTTTTTTTTTATTTTTATTTTTCTCCATAGACGAGGGAGACAAGGGCCATTTGCAAATCAGGACATTTTGCTGAGTTGAATGGTGTCTACAATAGCCTTCTGGGGCAACAGCGCTTCCACCCGGGCTGTCTCATACTGCATATAGTTAAATTAGATGCATGAAGGTGCAATAACCTCCAATGAGATGAGCCAAATCTTCTGTTGTGAATATCAGTCTCCACACAAATCTTTCCAAAAGTTACAAAATATTGTATTTGATTTGCTGTTCAACATAGGCAAAAGTAAAGTTATATATTTTAGAGTTCCCAGGCTTATAAAGGAATGTAGAATGGTACTTGGCTCATACCATGTTTTTAAAATTGCATCTCGAGCAGCAGCTGAAGCACTCTCCTCTAGTGTGAAAAACTCACACATTGTGGTCTAATGCTATAGACAAACCTGTAAATCAGGAATTACCTGACAGATCTAGCTAGCCAGTCTACACTGTTGGCATTTACACTTTGTTTCATGTATTTAAATACATTCATAACTTTTTCTTGTCCATGTAATTAACATTCCCTGAAATCCACATTACCACTGCTGTATGCAAACAGAACTTTGAGACTCTCCATTGCTTCAATAAGGGACCAGAGTACACATATAGGGACCTACATAACTTAAGTGGACTGCATTAGGAAGGCCTACTGCTCTTTACAGCTCTTTTTTCTTTCTTTCCTTTACTCTTAGTGTAACAGAACAAATCTGTCTCTGGTATATCTGCTCTGAAGCCACTTAGTTAGTTCAGGGACGAGTTTGTCCCATTTTATGCTTTTCAAGAAACTAAGTAACAATAAATGCCACATCCCAGCCGCAGTTTGAATGCTGTTCAGAGAAGGAATATACAATACATCTTTGTCGTCTTCTTGCTCATAATGAGCAGTGTAGGTCATCTGCATCATTAACATTTGCAGTTGATGCATTTGCGTAGTCTGTATACACTTCTTGGAACTGCACAGCCCTTCTCATTGTTTTCAGAACCTTGATTTTTCTTAGCATTATCATCATCCCAATGTATTTAGGGATGAAACTATTAGAAACACAATTGGTGAATTAATGTCATGAGGACTGCTGCTGGCAGCTCATCAATTTTTGATATGCCACTCAGACAAATGAAACATAAGCCACCCAGAACAAGGGGACCTTTTGACACTTCAAAGGAAACCCCTATGGGTGGTTTCCTCTTGAAGCTGCACTAAACTGGCTCAATCTCCTCAGCTGGAAGCTGCCAATGTCTCATTAACCCCTAAACAGGCCCTGCATGAGCTTTTCTTTTCAGCTATAATTATGCCATGCACTCCTGTTATGCTGTACTGAATTGCAACACTGTCACCAGCACATTATAAACATCCACCCTAATTGAAAAGCAGATTAGACTCGTGTTAATTAGCAAAAATGCCCGCCCACTTGCATGCATTATGATTGCCTCTTAAATACTGAGGATGTTGAAATCCCTCAGAAAGACAAGGCAGACTTAATTGCAATAACCTGCAAATTAAGTTTAATTTACTTTAAATTTACCGGTTTAGCAGGCTCATTTGATGGTGTTAATGTTCTAGCAAATTAATTATCTGAATTAGTCATGCCTGGTGGAGTTTTGCAGCAGAATACATTGTACAGTGGCCTATTAATAACAGACAAACAGGACAGGATTAATGAGAAGATTATGCTAAAGTTCTTTTTTAAAAACAAGGATCTTTCATGAATTCAAATATAATCACCAAAGTGCAAATACAGAACCAGAATATAAACAAACTGAAATTTATTACACTCTATGGCATGCCATCTAGAAGAAACAGTAAAACATTACCCATGAAATATTTGATAGAAAGAGGCTTCTTCTGTGCACTCAAGTAGATCAGTTCTCACAGCAAACCATTTCCCATTATCTGGTATCTCACTATGAGACTTCAAATACATAAGTGCTTTTGAGAGTACTTGTACTACAGAGAGAGAGGGCTGATAAATAAATTAGAAATAACATCTCATACGTTAATTCCATAGTCCGCTTTGTAGCTTATGAGGCAGCAGGATTGCTTTTTTGCATTCCACTGCTAACCACTGTCTACTCCAGTTTAAAAAAAAAAAAAAAAAAAAGAGAGAGAAAAAGCCCTCCACAGAGATAAAGCTGCAAGTAAACCACAAAAGCAGCATCCGTGCTTGCTCTTGCTCCCTGTATAAATATAAGTTGTAAAAAGACTCTTTTAATGTCCTTTGGAATAGCTCTCAAAATAAAGACATAATTGGCCTTGTAAACAGTGTCAAGGTGCAGTCATTCACCCTGCAGAAAATGTTGGCTGACACTACTTGAGAAATCAAGATAGCAATGACAAATATGCTTTTTAGCTGGTCTTGATCCTGAAAGTTAAGTCTGCTTATCTGCTAAATGTTGCCTCTTCCATCAGGGTTCACAACCATCCCAAATTTAATGAGTTATATTCAGTTCAACTCTGTCTCCCTGTGGAGGAGTGAAAAAGCCTATGAGAATCCAAATGACAATCCTTGATGAGTGTGAACTGAATGTGATTGAATATAAAATTCTGGGTTATTGATTAGAATTTGTATGTAAAATCCATCTTTTGCTAAGATTAGCTGTGTCCTGTGTTGGTTCCAAAGGGCTATCAGGCTGGTGTGCAGTACCTGGTGAAAAAGCCCAAATTTACAATTCTTTTACATTATTTCACATACTGAAATATATGGAAAATAAAAACGCCGCTGCTTGAAAAGAAAGACTGAACGATGTATTCCTTAAAAACAGATTACCTCATTAAAGAAGGAAAGGTTTGGTAAGAGAAAAAATATGCATAGTTGCTTTATGGGATATATTTTAATTTCTGAAGTAAAAAACCTAAAATAAAAAAATGGTTTCAATATCTTTTTTTGTATTATACAGATATATCATGTAGATCTTTTCTGCTCTCCTTATTATTTCTTCCTTTCTCTCAGATAAAATTACAGTTTGAAGCACTACTAAATGAAACTGGCACAAAAGCAGCCATTATTAAAACTGGGCTGAAAGACGAAAAGGAAAAAAAAGGAAAGTAATTCTGCTCTAAAAAGCTTGTACATGATGGGCTGGGATGACTTTAGTAAGAACCCACAGGGAATAGGAATACACTATGGAGGAAATGGATTCCTGTGACACATAAACAAAAGGCAAATGACTAATATATTTACATATAACATGTGGTATATTCATTGCACACCGTGGTGACAGAATTGTTTATTTCATTTATAATTTATACAGCAAAACCTTATTATATGTGTAACTAATTTGCCTGATGATAATATGCAGTAGGAGATTAGGTTTCCATTATATTCTGTCATTAAGAACAAAAGACATTAGTTTGTTGTTTAATTTTTTTTCTTGGTTCCCATCCCACAGCACACACCCTACACATGAGTACGCTTCTCTTAAATCATTGTGATGCCGAGCTAAGCAAAAAGTAGGAAGTAACTTCTGAAAACCCCTCACACATGAATCCATTCTAATTCCTCTTCACTTCTGGAATTTCTTATGATATCAGTGATGACAATATACAAAGAACCTCTCACAGGTGATGTGCATGCACCAAAAAAAGAAATGTCAGAATAAATATAGGCTCTAGAAGAGCTCTACTCTGAAAGAAGGAAAAAAATAAATCAAACATTTTACCAGAATCAGCATTAGAAAATGTGACTAGACAGTTCACCTCAGACTACAGGGAGCGGGTGGGTGGGTAGGCAGTGATGAGGGAATTATCTTGATGTATTTTCCACAGTGGCACACAAGACAGTGCAATTCTCTGAAAGGAACTGTTAGCACCAAGCCAGTAATTCCCCTCTGTTGTCTTACAGAGAGTGTGTATTACAAAGAGGGGAGGGAGTAGGGGAGTAACCTGTGAAGTGCTATCTATGTTTCCAACACTAAAGCACATATGACCTCAAATTAATTCAGATATGCTTATCAAAATACGAATGCCAGGTCAGGAGCACACACAATGTATATAGAACTTATTTCTTTGTTACCCTTTGGAAGACAAAAATCTACTGTAATACATTCGTAGGGCTGCATATTTGCTTAACCCTTTGCAAATCTAATTTGTATTGCACAGTGAAATTTGGCTATTGCTGTTCAACGAGAAAAAATGTTTTAAATAGCAGGGGATATTTTCCTGTTTAACTCAGACCTGTCAAGATTTTTTCAATACTGTAGTTCACAGCAATTCAGACTACATATCAGTTCATTGTTTTGATAGTTTCAAGAGAGTGTGCTAATGCAAGAACTTTATTTGGATAAAGTGGCAATCAATGTTGCAGGTGTACATAGAACACAAACTATTTCCTACTTAAATTAATGTACTGCACAAATATCTCCTCAGGGACACTCTATCAGTTTGTTAACCATGAGTGCTGACAAGCCTGAGAGTTCAAGGAGCAGGTAAGAAAGTGCATCTCAGCATGCAGACAGTGAGCAGGTAATGAACACTGCGTGCTCTTGGGATCAGTATGAGTAATATGAGCATGCATCAATACAGTCTGAGGACCAACCAGCTGAACAGCAGTTTTGCAGCAAAAAAAATGCAAAAAGGCATCCTAGTGAACAACAAGTTGACCATAAATCAACAATGGAAGGAGGGCCTGTTTCCAGCAGGTCAAGTCAGGTGCTCTTTCCTCTCTACTCAGCGCTGTTGAAGCCCATCTGGAGTGGTAGGCCTAGCCCTGGGCTCCCCGGTGGAAGGGAGGCATGGATGTACTGAAGTAAGTACAGCCATGGGCCATAAAGGCAGTTAAGGGGATGGAACAACAGTCACACTGCCTTCTAAGTGGCTGGGAGAACTGAGATGGTCCAGCCTTGTCGTGGTTTTACTGCTGACAGAATGAAGCTCTCAAACGAATTGGAGAAAGAACAGAATTATATTTTGGGTAGAGAGATACAAAAAGAAAGTTACAGAGCAGATACAGAAATCATAGCAAACCCCTTGAATTTTCTTCTCCGTCCGAAATCTAAACCTATAATCCCCATTGCTCCAATCCTCTCACCCCTCAAATGCCTCTGCCTACCCCTTACATGTTTTGTCCTGAAAACAGCTCCTACCCAGACACGGCTGAAGGGGGAGGAAAGGAGAACAAGCAGGCCTTGATGTGAGCTTATAAAGAGATAGCAGAACTATGGGATTGAATAACATTTTCTTCTAGTCCCTAGGGGAGTTTTAACCCTGTAGTTCCCAACCTGGGACAAGCCTGGAGAAGAGAAGGCTTCAGGGATCTGGTTAGTGGGAGTGAATAAGATGAAGCCAGACTTTTTTCAGTGCTGCTTAGTGACAGGGCAAGAGGCGATGACCTCAAAGAGAAACACAGGAATTCCCATTTAAACTTAAGAGAAGGGAGGTCAAACGATGGATCAAGTTGCTCAAGATAGTTGTGAAATCTTCATTCTTTGAGATGTTACAAAGCAAAACAACGTCCTCTGGCTGTCCTTGCTGGAGTAGGTGGGATGGACTAGATGATCTCCAGAGATCCCTTCTGACCTTAGTGATTCTAATTTTGTGATCCTGTGATCTTTTCTGAACTGAGTTACAGTAGAGGACTGTGTGCCTGAACCAATAATTACTTCACAATATTATGGGTGAAGTGCCAATGTGATTGCTGGCTCTGGACTGGCTAGAGCCTGGCATATAAGCCTGAAACATACAGAAAGTGTATTCAAACCTGCTTGCAAAAACTGCACAGGCATAATCTGTACAGGATCTGAGCATGGTCCCTTGTGAGAGAGAAGCAGTGAATATTCAGGAGGGCTATTGAAGGTTGGCGGGGCCTTAGTGGATTTTGGAGATGGTTTTGCTTGTATACATAGATTTAAAATGTCTGGGCATTCAGACTGTAGTCTCTAACTGCACTCAGCTGAATGAGCCTGGTCATGTTAAGGCTGTTACAGAATCACAGAATTAACCAGGTTGGAAAAGACCTCTAGGTTCATCAAGTCCAACCTATCACCTAACCCTTCGAGTCAACTAAACCATGGCACTAAGTGCCTCATCCATCCTCCTTTTAAAACCTCCAGGGATGGTAACTCCACCACCTCCATATGCAGCACATTCCAATGGCCGGTCACTCTTTCCCTGAAGAACTTCTTCCTAACATCCAGCCTAAACCTGCCCTGGCACAGCTTGAGGCTGTGTCCTCTTGTTTTGTCACTGGTGCCTGGGAGAACAGACCAAACCCGTGCATGGCTACAACCTTCTCTCATGTATTTGTAGAGAGCAATAAGGTCTTCCCTGAGCCTCCTCTTCTTCAGGCTGAACAACTCCAGCTCCCTCAGCCGCACCTTGTAGGGCTTGAGCTCCAGGCCCCTCACCAGCCTTGGTGCCCTTCTCTGGACACGTTCAAACACCAAAACATCTTTGTTAAATTGAGTGGCCCAGAACTGGACACAGTACTCAAGGTGCAGCCTAACCAATGCTGAGTACAGGGACAGAATGCCCCCACTGGTCCTGCTGGCCACACTGTTCCTGATCTAGGCCAGGATGCCATTGTGCTGTCATGTTCTGTCAGCTGCCGACCAGCATCCCCAGGTCCCTCTCTGTCTGGCTGCTCTCAAGCCACCGTGTCTCCAGCCTTGAGTGCTGCATGGGGTTGTTGTGGCTAAAGTGCAGAACCTGGCACTGGTACTTGCTAAAACTCATGGCATTGGACTGCGCCTATCTGTCCAGCCTGTCCAGGTACCTCTGCAGAGCCCTCCTGTGTTCTACTACTGTGTAGCATGTACTATTTTGTGATAATTCTGATGCAGAATTAAGGTAGACCACATCTGGAATACAATAGGATTATTTAGAACAGGTACTTATGAAGGGCTCAATAAGGGCTAGAAAAGGTCTAAAGATTTACAAATTCACAGACATTGTACATTTGCCAGATAAATTAAGAAAAGAAGAATTTGAGGGGTACTCAAAGCATGTCTTGTTTAGCGTGTTAAGTTAGCAACCTAGGTTTACTGCTTGGGTAGTGGAAAGAATGAGGTTCTTCTGGGACATGCTTCACAGCACCTGATTATAACTATATGGGTCAAATACACCTCAAGCTAAATACCTAAAAACTTAACATGCTGTATGCTGATTTAAACAGGACCATAAAAACTTGTCAAAGAAACAACATAAAAATATATATGCAGTCAACAAAATTATTTTATCTGTTGTTATCCTTTTTTGTACCATGCCAGAACACACAGAAACCCAAAGTTTTAATAAAATGTTTTCTCACATTTAATGGCATCATACTAGCAGAAGTCTGACTTTTCATACATTCAAGTGTGTAAGAAAGCATTAGTAATCTCAGTGACTACAAAGGCCTTCTCCAGACTTGCATTCCAGTGCAGTAGACACCAGAGAAACATACACTAGCAGAAAACCCCTACCATGACTGCAGTTTAGTCTGAAACTACTGCATTTTGGTTTGTGTGATCCAGATTGATTATCACTCCAGCTAAAAAAGGGAACTGGGTCCAAAATATGACAAGTGGAGAAAATAACAGGAAAAAGAAAAAGAAAAAAGTAAGGAACGATACCAGACTGCTTGAATTAAATCCACATACATGCTTCCCATGTAAATTTCTGGACCTAACTGTTCAATCTGATTTAACTGGCCTTAGACACCCAGTGTAGTTGTCAGAAAAGAGGTAAATGCAGAAAATCTTTGTACCTCTTCAGAGGATGTTTTGATACAAATTGGATTATCTCTGAAGCACTTATCTCAGTCCGAGGTATGAATATATCCTGATCAACTCAGCTAAGCACCTAATGTTATCTGGAATGAATACAAATGTTGATTATATTTTTCACACCGGTCATGGGTTGAGTTAACCCATGGCAACACCCCAGGACTAAGCACCAGTAGTCAATTATCCTGCCCCCTGACATTCTTAGCTGTTATTTTAAAATGCAGAGTCCATCAGGTAATAGATAGTCCTCTCAGCACAAGTCTCTCTCAGGTTGTCAGGTGCAATAAATCCCCATGCATATTAAAAAAAAACCCCAAACTTAAAACTTCCATTTTTAAAAGATAAATCTTGTAAAGATGACTGTAGAAAGGTAGCCTTTTGATTAATTGCCTAATGGGCAACTGGAAGAAAATGAGCCTACTCAGTCCAAAACCTGACCTTCATGCTTAGTACCTCATGTTTACTCTTTATCCTTCTCCATTTGACATTCTATGAAGCTCCATAGTATAGGACTTCATTCTACATAGTATGAAAAACTTCAGTATTCCAATCCAGATATGTGTTCAGTGACCCAGAGGGATTTTGCTGTCACTATTAAACTCTTGCTTCTTTGCAGATCCTTGAAGTGCTACTTCAACTAGTGTGTGAAAAGCTCACACACTCTGATCTTGGCAGTAAAAAAAAAAAAAAAAAA
>VWZI01005063.1:29568-63500 GCA_013396835.1 Psilopogon haemacephalus
AAATTGTTTTTTTTCTACTAGAATCATAAGGAGTTTGAGATCCCTTCATCCTACTGTTACCAAGGTCTTCTTATCTTCTGTGTTTGAATGAAATTTATCTCCTATTTAAAACTAGAGGAGAAAAGATGTTAGGTACTGAAGTTATGGTAAAAGGGTGTAGAGAATTTGCCAGTTATGCAGGCCTTTTGTGTCAAGGAAAACCCTCCAAAACAAAGGACTAAACAAGGCAGGGGAAGAGCTGAACAGAGATCTATGTCCTGGATTAGTGAATCATTCTATCTCATAATTAACCACCAAACAAAAGTGACCAGTAGACCAAAATTTCTCTCCCCAACCCAAAAAAAAAAAAAAAAAAAAAAAAAAAAAAAAAANCCCAACAAAAAAAAAAAAAAAAAAAAAAAAAAAAAAAAAAAATTCCTTGCAGCAAAGATCAGGGTGTTCTACAGCAGGCAGGCTCTCCTTTATTCTCCTTTGCATGACCTTAATGGTTCTTTTATGGAGCAAATTTCTGCAGTTCATTTGGGAGGACATTTGCACCAGTGTATGACCAGGAGAACAGGTCCTGAAGGTAATTACTGGTAGTGTAGGCAGATACAATTTATTTATGTGATAACTATGAATATCGGTATTGAAAAGCTGATTCTGAGTACTTACATCCCAAAGAATGGAAAGTCACTAAGCACTTGTTTTAACTGTCTGCCTGCCTACTTTCTTCTCCCACTCATGATTTCTATAGCTGTACATGTACAAACTTCATTGCCAATGATGTCCTTGTATCATATCAATAAAGTTGCTCAAGGAGGGTTAGGTATTGTTCACTGAGTTCCTGAGCTCCTTAGCCGTGGCAGATTACTATAGCTGAGATGGCTTCAGTACAGCTCTGTTCCTTTAAATCAGTATATAATCTATCTATATAAAACTGGGTCTGTGTTCACTTAATCTGTGTTGGAAATTCTTGAAACAAACTATAAAAGTGATTTGATTATTATTTTTTTTTTGTGTGCACCCTCACTGATTTAGAAAGGACTCAATCTGTAAGGAATTTTCTTTTAAATTGTAGTATGTGATCTTACTACATTTTGTCTGTGGCTGTGTAACTACTGCCATACTCAGTGAAACTCCTGGTAGAAAGAAAAGAACCTAAACTACAAAGTATTAGACCCTTGGAAGTAGCATTTTTTTTATACTGGAGTTCCAGCCAACTCCAACCCAACACAGAGTATGTCTGAGACCCCTAGATAGGATGCTAAAGTCTTGGGGAAAATGTATTTTAAAAGGAGGAGGGGGGGGATGCCACACAGGTAGAGAATGAGAGAAAAAATAAGAAACAGTTTTGCAGACACTGAAGTTGGGAAAAAAAGAGAGAAGGTCCTCCAGCTGCCAGAGCAAGTATTTTCCTGCTACCCATGGAAGAGACAACACCAGAATAGGTATTTCCTTGCAGCCCATGAAAGATCCTATGTTGGAGCTGGTGAATATTTCTTGAAGGAACTGTGAGCTGTGGAAAATGCTGTATGATGAAGCAGGAGAGCCCATGATGGGGCAGTTTTTGAAGAACAGTACCCAGTGGACAGAATTCATATTAGAGCAAGGAAAAAGTAGAAGGAGGAAGAATAAAAAGAGAGGAGCTATTCTGGACTATGTGCAGCCTTCCAATCTGCATCCCCCTGCACTGCTCAAGGAAGGAGTTAGTAATGGAAAAGTGATATTGAGTGTGAAAAAAAGATGGGGTAGGGAAGAGGTGGTGTTTTAATTTCTGTCTTTGTTTCTTGCTGTCCAGGTCAATTTTATATGGCAATAAATTAATTTTGCCCAAGTCAAACCTGTTTTGTCAATGAAGGCAAATGGTGACTGATCTGCTTGTTTTTATCTCAGTCCACAAATATTTTTCATCCTAGTTTTTCTTTCTGTCCTGTTGAGGAAGAAAAGAGAGTGTTTGGATGCAAATCTGGCCCTTATCCAAGATTAACCCAGTATGTTATTCTGCTGTAAGGCATATTTTTCAACTTCCTTTTCTGATATATCTTTATCTCCCTAGTCCAAAGATTTATGTTGAACTAACACTGAAACATTTATATTAATTTATTTATCTACTTACTTTTGATGGACAATGAATTTGCTGAAAAAATCCCTTTGGAAAAAAGTTGAAGTATTAAAAAATCTGGGTCAAGTTTAGGGTTTCAGAAGAGAAATAATGATTACATTTTGCTAATGTTTAAAAAAGTTATTTTAATACTTTGAAAACAAATGTTTGATCTTTTTTTTTGAAAATTTTCATTCTACTTTAAAAATTACTTTTTATTTAAAACAAACAAACAAATATTTATACTCTTTCCAGTACTGTTGTAGATCAGACAAGACTTCTGCTTGTTTATGCCGGACATAGTAATGGAAATGTTATATTGCATCTATCCAGTGGGTTGTTTTTTTCATTTCCTTCCCCTCCCATTGGTTGTAGACTCTTGATATATCCCCACAGATGTTATTCTTAGCTTCCTGTACATTTTATTTGTTGGTTTTCTTTGTTTGTGCTTGTTTGGGTTTATGCATTTTTTTTTTCTTGTTTTTTTTTGTAGGGTTTTTGAGTGTGTGTGTGTGTGTGTGTGTATGCATGTGTGTTTCATTGGGTTTGGTATTTTTTTGAGAAATAGTTCATTTTCAGAATTCCCTTCTCAAATTTATTTGATCAATTACTGTAATCCATAACATAGTTGATGGTGTGGGAAAAATATTTTCAATAAACCTAATGTTATACCTGGTACTAGTGATTTGACTGCTATGCTCCTGATACTCTGTAAAAATCCTAATGTCTTACATTATTGTAACAACATGAAAATTCAATTTTTGTTTCAAAAGAAAAATAGTCAATCATCAACCTTTGATATCAGGATTATGTAGAAAATCTTAAAAAAATAAACTCTCTACCTTTCACAGATTAATCTTTCAAACCTCAAAACTAGAGATAAGTGCTATCTTGCCATGGGTTTATGAAAATTCCTGGAGTGTAGTAAGTTTATGGAAAAATATTATCTATAATTTTCTCTTCAGATTTAATTTCTTTCATATCTGCCTATTGCCCACCTGACATATAAATGACAAGAGAAGCCAGAGAAGTTTCCTGGCAGAAGTGTAATGATGCTGACAAAGTGGTAACCTACTCTTCTCAGAGTCACATTCTACAGTCAGCCTATAGGGCAAGTTTGGCCTGTGGTGAAACTGCAGTGTGAGAAGCATGAACACCAAATGTGACCCATGGAGGAGACTCACTAAGCAACCTAGTCCAAAAATATTATTAGTCTCAGTGAAAGAACTCTACATTGCTGTGGAAATACAAAACCCTCTCTTATGGCCAGATAAGACTGTCTACTGTAGCTCCATGTGAGTCAGATAGAGAAAAGTATACATTGAATTCTTCAATAGCCATGATAAGGCAAGATTTGGTACCTGTGTATCAGGAGGTCACTTTGGACCTGGCGCTAACCTGTTTTGTGAGCTCTGAGCTTTTCTGAAAGCATTCCCTTTAGGTTGAAACTCTTTCTTCCCTCTGTTCTTCCCAGTGAAGAGGAATGCTTGCAAGTGCACAGATCTTGGCCCTTCTACAAAGCAGCACGTGGTACCGAATAGGTTAAATACTCACTTTTAAGTGACTTACCCATTGAACATATGCATATTGCAAGATGTACCAATAGGCCTAAAATATGTCTATGCTTCCAGCTGTGCTAGAGTACTGAGTAAGTATACTGTGGATGTAAAAACATGCACTTTAAATGAAAAGGCACAAATTATACCTATTCCAAAAAGAAAAATGCACAAGTGATGAAAATCAAGGCAGCTAAATATTCAGGGTGCATTATATATATTGGACTGTGCTGTATATTGACAAATGGATAAAAGGGGACTGGCTGTCTTGGGAATTGATAATGAGATATGGACTCCTTAACCTTTAGGTCACTCTTGTGCTTCCCAACAAGGCCAGGAACTAACAAAATGTGGCCTGGATTGTTTGGTGATGGCAGTCTACTTCCTTACTGTAAGATGTTCAGATAATGCAAGTAACCACAGTGACTGGCACCACACTACAGCTTCATCAGAGAATCCAAATTAGTTTCCTTGCCAGCTACTGAAAGACCGTGGAAAAGTAGGTCCTCCCCTAGCCAGGCTGAGACATGTTGTGTCAAAGCTCCCAGAACGGCTGCTCATGCTGTATCTGTTCTGCAGATGCACAAACAGCTCCTGTTTCTCCAGCTATCAAATCAACACTAAAGTAATTTCCATTGCAGATTTAGAACAACAAGAAACAAAATCCAGTTTGTACTAACATCGACCATGAAAGGGAACATGCAGTTAATATATCACTCCTTTCACTTGGGATTTGTTGTTCATCATAATTCAGTATGTAATGGTAAACCAACACCTCACTGTTCAGACTTTATTTTCTGTTATGTTGCCTGAGTATCTGAGGATCCTTTCAGTGGACTAATCATCCCTCTTTATTAGAGATGACTGTATATTCATGATCCTATTGGGATAGATAGATTCTCTATAGTTTGATAATAAAAATATGTGCTAATGAGTCTCCTTGCTCTTGATTTCTTACACGAAGAAAGAGAAAGAAAAGGCATTATTTACCCACAGGTAAAGTAAAAGCTATAAAGGTAAAAGGCTTTTCCATGCAATATACCGCTCAAATGTAATAATCCCTAAGATGCTTATTTTAGTAAATGAATCAGTCACACTGAGCCAAGGAAAGAAGCCATCTAATACTGTGCTATAAATGTTAAAGACCCTATTTAGAGCCTTTATCTCTAGAAGAAACAAAGCAATTTCCACTGATATTTGTATGACATCAAACCTGGTACCTCACTAAGTAGCAAGTAGATGTTACAATTGCTGTTTGCCCAGTTCTTTTTCACTGGTCATCAGGGAAATTCATCTAAAGCAACCGAAAAACATAGATATGTTTGCATCGCATTAATAAGAAGAGAAAGGAAGGTAGCTGCCAATTGGCAGCAGAGTATGTTTTGGTGGTTTGATAAGGATACTAAAGAGTTTATGATGTGACAGATGTTTCACTACACTATTGTGAAATGAATAGATTATGAGAAGTAATTAGATGTACATTGGAATCAATGCTGTTATCATCGAGGCCTTCGGGCGATGCAATAGATGAGAGTCATGGCAGCAGGTGGTCCAATGGCTCGGAGACAGGAAGACACACCGCAGGAGACTGAGTGACAGGTTTCACAGATCCAGGGGGTGAGAGATCTGAGCTATTGCCTGCATTTGTAATCTTTACTCATGTATAAATAATAACAACTACACTATTGACTTCATACGCTATGTCATAGCCTCTGCTACCCAACTACACTCACACATACACACACATATGCAAACATACACATACATTCTGCAACTTTCCCGCTCAGTTAAAGCTATTCTTTTATTTTCATTTGAAAAAAACCCAACAAAACAACAACAACCAAAGAAACCCAACCCAAACAAACAAAAAAAAGCATTAATTCCTTTGATTCAAATACCAGTTCAATGTTCTTTGAATAACACACTTAAATAAGAAGCCTGGCAACAGCTTTGAATACGGTGCCAAAATGTATATGTATGTTCTTTTTGGAGATGCAACAGAAAGTGAGGTGCAATAGGCATCCTTCTCATTATGCTGATCTTCAAGCTTTTCCATATTTCACCTCTGTCTACCAGGTCCCAAACTAAAGGATACATCGTTGTTGTACCTAAATGGCCTTTGCAAAGAAACTAGCAAGACAAGTCATCAGAGTAAATAACTTATTTAATCTGCTGATTCCAGGAAAATTTGGGTCCCAAAACAGAAACCTCAGCTGTTATCTATTCCCAGAGCTTCAACCTAGAATATCTGGACTCTCCTGCATCAAGTGGAGTGGGGGATGGTAGGAAGGGGAGACCTAAAATAATTGTTACCAGAAGTCGACCTCTCTGTAAGTAGATTATAATAACAGGAGGCAATTCTGGAAACCCCTTGCATCTTATCAGTCTCCAGCTGCAGGTGTCTGCTGTGAAGTCTTTTGGTTTATTGTTGAGGAAAGTGACATGAGGATAAGAGGGAATACTGAAACATTAAAACGTGCATTTCAATATTCTGACTGTAAACATAAATACCAAGATCTTTTTTTGAGGTATACGAATATCAGCATAAATAGGTAGTCTTTGATGTTCTATATGATTACCTACCATTGACTGAGGTCCGTATAGTCTAAGATGGGGAAGAAAATAAATCCAATGTTATGGAAAGGAATAATACCTACACAGCAGCATAAAGTGGCAAACTATGAATGGGACTTTCTCAGAAAGCATGCAGGACAAAACCCTTGAGTATATATGTGTGTACAAGGCATGACAACAGACACGTTGGACTAGTATTGTAATGATGAAAACTTGACTTACAAAAATCCAGGACGTACATAGACTGTAAGAATATGTTATTAACCTCCTTACAGTGATACTTATATTTGGAGGGATTGGTCTGGCAAAATACAGAGGTTGGGGCCTTGTACAAATGCAAGACAGTCCCCTGAGGTCAGAAGCATATGTTTTCCCTGTGTGAAACAGTATACAAACAATTATCCACTTATCAACAAATACTTCCTATTACTCATGTTTCCCAGCACCATATAGAGCTATGCCAAACTACTGCCACAGAAGTGAAGAAGGTAGCAAACCTGTTGATCCATGTTTCAGTGAAGTGGTTACCTTAGTGGGACCAGTAGTGTCAATGAATAGGTTGAAAATCAAACAGAACTTGTCCAAAGAGGTGGGATTGCAAATCCAAATTCTCTTCTGAAAACTTTGGTCATTGCACATACATTGCCTGCTAGACAGAGCTACTAATTTAAATTATGAGACCTCAGGAGACTTGCGTGTTGGGGTAGCCTCTGTATCAAAAGTGGTAAGGGAATCTATTGCTTGCTTGGTTGAATCTGACTGAGGTTAAATTTTCCCTACTGATAAACTCTTTTTAAATTATTTTGTCCCTCTTCTGTCCAAATTATCTACACCCTTGGGTACTCTGGGGGNATTTTACCCAGTAATATTCATGACTTTTTTGGCCTGACTTCATCCCTGAGAGGGTGGGAGCAGCACCACTAGTGATAGCAGTGTACTTACTGCCTGCATCAAGACTGAACTGGTCTCACTAACACCAGAATATCAAGTGCCTTTTGGGATTTTTCTCAGGAGGAGCTTGGTAACTGTGACCAGACTTGCTCTTGGTGAAATAAATTGCAAATATTTAACACATTAAAAATAAACGTGTGTCTTGTTTAAGTTATACAGCAATATACAGAGACTACTCAGAAAGGAAAATTTTTGTTCTTCTAATTATGAGTTACAAGATCCTTATTAGTTTTTTTACTGTGAGATAGTCAATCAGGCAAAACTCCCCATTTTTTTGACTTACAAGCATCTTGATTACTACCAGATATGCAGTTTTTACCAGACATCCCATCAAGGCCACCTGGAGGTAAGTCCTACTAATCAGATTTCATGGGTCAATGCAATGCCTCCAGAGGAGGAAGTTCTGAGTGCAGCTCTCTCACTTTTCAAGCAGGAACCAAATCACTGTGGGGCATTGTCTTAGCAGTATTGACATTTCAGACTTCTTAAAAAGACCTGGCTCCATTCACCCTTGTAAGCCTCCAGTGTCAATACAGGACCCAGGGGAAGTGTAAGGTCTAACACTCTCTCCCAATATGTTTCTCTGCTCCCCTGTCTTCGCATCTTATAGCAGAATTAACTATCCCAGCTAAATTCAGTACAGGTAGTAAGATTACAAAGGAAAAGTGTCACTTGCACACACCAGTATCAGTCATGTCCTTCATCTTAACCTTCTTGCAACTTTTTACACATCCTCCTTGTTCATTTGTCCTGTCTCCTTTAGTTCTTTTCTTCTGTCTTTATAATTTTTTGCTTCTAGATGTTAGAGCCCACCACTTAGTTCACACTTGGATTCATGTCATGTCCATGCACATCTAACTCAAATGATGAAAAATAATTAACAGAAAGGAGAAAATCTGGAGGAGGAATAGCACAAAAGTGAAACCTAGGCCCATGCTGTGTGGTTTTCCAAGTATATGTCTTTAAGTGTCTGTTTTAAGCTTTGTGTCTAATTAAATGTTGAGATCTCTATCAAAAGTTCTATTTTTAATAGATGCTAGAACATGCTCACATACAGACACAGATTAGGACTTATAAGCATAGTAATGAAGGTACTCTTCTCAGCGGAATGATTCAAGTCAGGGTTTGAGCTGTACTGCTACCTTAACTTGCAAATTATTTGGGATAGAATCTATTTATACCCATGTTGTTGAGGACTGTTTGGCTAAAAAGGCCCTTGTAAGCAAAAGGCACATAGAAAGGATACCGTTTGCTGAACTTCTTGACAAAGTTTCTGCCTAGAGGAAAAAAAAATCAGTTGAGGGAGACTTTGAGGTTAATTACACAAGTCTTTTAAAAGTTGCTGTTCAATAATAATTAGCATGTACTTAGCTACAGCAGTAGGTTTTGCTGCAGACCTGGCTTTCTACCATATGTGAGGCCTTTTTATTTTGTCCTATCAAAATTTCTTTGTTTTCCAGGGTTGCCCTATATACTTCTTTTCAAGCAGAACTGCTTTATAGGCTTCTTTTGCCACAATGCCAACATTTTTACTTCCAAGAAGTGACATCTTACAAATACCAAGGAAGGTGTTATGAATATTACATATCTCTACAGCTCATATTTCCAATCTTTCTTTTAAAATCTTTAAAACATTGCATGTCATGTCTATAAACATGAATACATGTACACACAGTCATATTCAAACATAAATTTGGGCATATGTTATATATGAACAAATATATATTTAAATTAATTTTTAAAAATCTCTTACCTGTCATCAGTTTAGTGGCTAAATCTATTTTCATAGTAGCACTGAGAGAGGAGAACTTGTGTTTGAACCATGATGCAGGAGACTGACACTGACAATGCAAGGGTAATAACATTGTGATACCACCACTGAGGATAACCATCATAGTGCTACTGTGATCAATGATAGTTCCTTGGACAAATTTGGTTGGGCAGTTTTGCCTTTCCTTTCTTTCCTTCAAATGAACAGATGTGATGGAGAAATTTATTTCCCTAAGCCCTGTGATACTCAAAAACTAGACAAGGTTGTAAGAAAAATACTTATTTAATGCTTAAGATTCAGTGAGCGCTAAATGTGTATGTTCAGAGTGCGTAACAGATATAGAAGCCGATTATTTGTAAATTGCCATGATTTACTGCACCTTTTTCTAAGATAAATATGATTTTTTACACATAACAACAACAGAAGATACTTAAAAAACATTATTGTGTTCTGTTCTGAAACTTTGGCTGCCAAAAATGCAACTTCTTGCTTATGTTGGGCAGTTCAAGTGCAACAGCCTGGAAAAGTCTTCTATACTCGGACTGCAAAAAATCTGTGTCTTTTCTGCAGAACTCATGTGTCCCATTCTTCTGTAACATGGAAAGTGAATTTAAAAAACAGAACAAAACTGGTACTTCGTATTTTGGTTTAACCTGCTTGTTTTTTGTTATGACTACGCTAAGCAGCACAAAGACAGTGCTCAAAGATTCCTCATGGACTAATACACTTTTGATACCTAATGTCTGCATTGCCAAATAGCTGCTGAGTTACCAGGACAAGATTAGACAGAAAGGGAGATATTTTAAGAGATTTATGAAATCAGCAAGTAAATACTGTCTTCTACTTATGACAAACCAAAACCACTGGGATGATGTGCCTTTGTTTCCTTAAAGAGGAAAAACAATGTTGATTCACTTGTTAGCAGTTCCTTTTTTTGTTTTTCTGCTTTCTACTGTTGATGACCTATACATGAAGAGCTACTTCTTTTCAAATGCAAGGTGTGATGACACACAATATGCTGTTCTTTGTTTACATGACTCTTTTCCCTGCAATTGCAGAGCAAGCTTACTGTCAGTTTTAAATTGCAATAAAACCAGATTGCTCTGAAAACTTACTAAAGAAAAATGTTATTGTATAGCTAGCTTGTAAAACTAAGGTTTTTTAAAATAAAAAAAAAAAATCAATTATAGTTTACTTACATGGATGAGCCACAGGCTAAGGTCCCTGAAAGAAGAGCTACAACTGGATGTGACTGCAGATATGAAAAAGCTGTTGTCATTCAATGACAGAAAGTATCTTATTCTTTGCTAATATCTGAGATCAAAAGAAGGAGAAATAATTCCATTTTCCTGGGTTTGGATTAACTGAAAATATACCTAAATATCTACCTGCCTAACTATGTAACAAATTAATCCAGTTTTTTCGAGACTGGAGTAGCTCCTCTGAAGTCAATGGAGTTAAACAGGTGTAAATGAAGGTAGGATAAACTCATGTACCAAGAGTTAAAAAACAATGTTTAGTGCAAAGATATACCCTAGGCAAATGAACACTTAGAGACATTTACTGTATAGCAAGAAATAATGTTTCAGAATGCTCCTAATTCTCTACTGGCACTCTGTATTCATCAGCACACAACAATAAAGCTAGGTACCTTGTCAGGATCATTTAAATAAACGTAGCAATTTCTCACTTGCTTTTAATAATGGAACCATCAAGAGATTGCTATTTTCAGAAAGTCTAAACAAACCACAAGACACAATGATCAAGGTAAGAGCCATATGTACAAAGCAAATGGAGTCTTCCTCACCTTTGGCTTGCGAAAACAAAAAGAAAAGGATTTCAGCGGCATTGTCTTTAATCCAATTTACTTTGGATTTAATCTCCAAAACAAGGCTGGCCTGCTAATTCCCAATTATAATGGCACATGTAATCAGAGTCCTCATTAACAAAGACTGACTATATTGTCTATTAGGAATGGAAATCTGAAATGCAAATTCAGCAAATCAAAACGTTAAATGAGCTCTACCCAAGATGCTTAGAGCTCCTGCCAGGGCAGCGCATGCTGGCCGACACCTGCCCTGAATTCTCCCTCCAGCTGAATGTTTCATTCTGTTCCAGTCTTTGCCTCCTAATTGACCTGCTTATGATCTCTGCTACAATTAACATATGCTTATTAGTAATGGCTGGTTAAAGATTTCAAACTGCCGCAGTTTACAAAGTCTAATAGAGATGGCACACCACAGGAAAGATGAGACCACTGTTTCCCTCATCAGCAATATCTTAGTGGTTTGGTTTCATGTGATTCAAATGAGATAATTTTTCACATCATCTGATGTCTGCAAATCCATTCTAATTGAAACTGGAAATCTGCACACAAAGTGGCTCAAGGCTCCTGGTGCACTAAATGAAAATCAGTTAGTGAATATGATTTTTCTCCCCTTTAACCACATGCTTAGCAGCCATGGGAAAAAGGCTTTTTCTTAAAAAGAGTGGGGCAAGGAAGGAAAGAGGGAGAGGAGGAAATAGCTATCTTGAATCATAATGGAAAATAAAACAGCTTATACACAGTATTTTTGTTCAAATTCCTTAGCCCCTTTCTTAGCCATTATTGAAGGTTTATAGATAAATCTATGAACAGAATGATTTTTTTTTTTATGCTGCAGAAGAAAAATAATAATTCTGACATTGACAGAGTACTGATTACTATTGGGTTTGCTCATGCTTCTTATTGAGGAAAACATTCTTCAAACAAACAAATAAATAAGCAAAATAATTTTCCTCTCTTTTTAGTGTTTTTCTATATTGCTATCTCCAGCCTGCAGGAGCCAATGGGAAACAAATAGATCTCTTCCACCTGTTTTAACTCTAGATTCATTAGCAATGCAACAATTATGTCTAATTCTTCTCTCCTGTGTTATTATTTATCTAAAGTTTCTTGCTGACTGCATTTATTTCTGTTAATTTTGTTCTTTGATTTCACTTTATTGTAATGCATTTTTAAGGAGGGGACTGGACATTTAATAGATGTTCCTTTACACTCTTATCTTTGATTTCATAAGTCACTTATTCCCCTTTGAAGTCTTACACTGCCAAAATCCCAGGAGGCTGGGAAAAGGATAAGAGAACATTCAGGTCCTGTGTTTTGCTCCTATATACTCAACCGTTTCCACTTCTTATAGGCAACTAAAGTGGTGTTTGTTTGTTGTGGGGTTTTTTTTTAATTGTTGTTTGGTTTTGTGTTTTTTTTTGGGGTTTGTTTGTTTGTTTTATTGTTTTGGAGGTTTGTTTGTGGTCACTTTAATCCTAGTACCAAAGAAATTCAATGGCAATTTTCATTAAAAAAAAAAAAAAAGTTCCAAACAACCTGTCCTTAAACTCAGAAGTCAGAATGATGTTGTTGGTACAATTCATACATACTTTGCAAAAACATAACAAGACACTCAACTGCTCCTGAAGGTTGCAGTTTAAGTCAGAAAAATACAATATGAAGAAATAATTAGATTCAAGCAATGGAGGACAGAATACCAGAGTGCAAATTCACTCTCAGCTGTAGAACTGAGTCTTGGGCTTTTTGAAATGATCTAAAGGAGCTGAAGGACATAGTTCAGTATGTAGGATAAAGAAAACATATTAGTGAAAGCTATGGGAAGAGATATACATCAGATGGCAAAAGGAAGAAACAAAGATTTCTCCCTAAGGTTAGCAATAACAAATCCTACACTTCAAAATTTATGGATATTTTTTTGAGAGTGATGCCCTCATTGACTTTTCATCTTCATATTGAGGATGATGCCAAACAGCTTCAGAAGTTCTGATGTTGCTAAAGTGAACGAAATAGTAGTAACAAAAACTTGATTGATTCATTGAAAAGAGCATTGTCTTGTGTGTGTCTCAGCTTCATGGCAGATATAATTGGCTTTGCAGTCTTTTAGTGAGGTAAGATTAAAGCTTCTAAGACTAAATATAGAGGTAGTAAATTCAGTTGCAGTGCTCCAAAAAATTTTACTGTCCTTGCTGCATCTGGCTATTAACTTTATAGCACATGGATTTGACCCTGTTTACACCAGAACTGCCTTTTCTTTCTCTTTTCCCTGCAGCTAGGAGCATAATTGAAGCAAAAGTGGAATTTAATTTATTGAAAATTAGCTAAATAAAAGTCAAGGCTCTCATTTCAAGTGTTCTCCATGGCTCACTCTCTAATCAGCAGTGGGAGAGGCGTAACCAGTGTGATTCATTCCATTCCAGGATGGACATTGAAGGTAGGTAGAAAGGCCAGCAATTTCCATCTCTACTGACTGTAGAGGAAGGCTTGATGATAAATTTAAGCTACATCGTTTCAAGGAGCTAGTGAAAGAGCAGGTTAGAATATTCCCTGGGAACTTCCCAGTGTGTGAAAAGGGATGTAAGAGGAATCAGAACCTAGGTGTCTGAGGACAGTACTGGGTAAAAGGAGTTTCTCACTGCTGTTTCTCCTGCCATTCAGCCTGTTGTCACATTTCCAAAGGGATTTGCTTAAACAGCTTTCTACATTTTCCAATATTTGAAGTGAGTGCTGTACTCTCTTAGAGCAAGGTTATGACATATAGTGAAAATTAGCAATGTCCTTTGATCCATTTTAACAGACTCTTTGACTGCTCAGCAGCACATTGCTGTTGGCTGCTCCATTCGTTTTTCAGAGCAAGCTCCTGGAAGTGGCAATCTTACAAACTCATAGGTGAGGATTCAGGATTCAGTTATTGCCTGTTCTAATTGGAAAAGAAGGAAAAACTAAGAGGAAAAAGTGAGTGCTCAGTCTTCTCAATACTTGGGATTAAAGCTTTTCTGATAACTGAGAAGTTCACAGTAGTAGCAAAATTCCTATTGATTCATTTTGAGACTGAGATATGTCCTAGCAGTACCTAGACTGCTCAACAGCTCAGACACTGGTACAGCCAAAACCCATCAGGGGCCACATTTGTTGTTGTCTGCATTATGGAGTGGGAACACACTATGACATTTTACATCTCTAGGTGCTCCTCCAGTTGTCCTGAGAAGAACTGGGCTTTATGACTCTGTGTACCGTAGCATCTCCTAGTACATAGCACCCCATGAAGCATGAAGTTGTGTAGACACTGAAATGACTGCTGCCTGGTAATGAAGTTTGATGGTGATGCCACAAGTTTTGCCTCTGGGTTCCTATCAACCTTGAGAGATTCTTTCTGTCTGCTCCTCAGGATTACCAGACCTTTTCCCTGTGAGAGAAATAATAATTTTGTGGAAAAGGAACAGTCCACCCAGAGAAGCTGTGGATGAACTGTCCCTGGCTCATAGCCAGATTGAATGGAGCTTTGAGCAGCCAGATATAATGGAAGATGTCCTTGCCCATGACAGGCACTGTTCTGTGATTCTATGAATACCTAACCTATGCTCCTAGAAAGGAGCACTACTCTAAGTGGAAGTAGTTGAAGGATCTCTTCTCAGCACACCAGTTGATATGGGTCATGATATGATTAATCCTGAGGTAGGTGCCTATATCTGGTAGAATATATTCCCACAAATTGCCTGTTTGTCTCATTAATGGTGAATGGAGCTTATGGCAACCAACACAGTGGCAGATGCCAAGCCTGTAGGTAGGTTGGATCAATCCCCAGTTCTATTCTACAAAAAAATTGTCAGTTATGTATTATTTCTGCATTTTCTTTGTGCAGACAAAACTCTGCCATCCTGGACTGTCTTCAGTCTAAATCAGACACTGTTCTCTCAGATTCAAAAGTCACAGTAATTATGATTCCTCCATTAAAAATATAGAGTAGGTGACCTACACAGGACTCAAAGTGAATATAAATGTAATAATTAATTGCTAGATAGGTTTTTCCTGTAGTTACATCTTTATTGTGTAAAAGAAGTAAAATTGTGAGAAAAAAATATTATAAAGACAAAATTTAAAAATTACAGAAGCCTGCTATGTATTGCAAACTAGTTGGGACTACACTACCTTCTAAAATAAAATAGTTTATGCTATGAATAAAAATATTACTGAAACCCCAGGAAAACTATGCACACCATAAATCAATATAGACTGTTATTTGCATTTCATTTTCATCCAAGCTTATGCTTTGAAGGACAATTTCCTAAGTTTATTTTAAGTGTAATAAAATTAGATGCAGATTGTCACCTGAATATGAAATAAACCATGAGGTTTCACTTTTTCAGTGAGGAAAAATCTTTGAAATATGGCAATGGTATCTCATAAGTGTAGGTATATTTGTACTGACAGTGGAAAATAGTCACACAGTTAAACTCTGGCCCTTGTACATATTATCTCAAATTTAATGCACATTAAGAAACTTGGCTGAAAGCAGATTTCAGGTCTATCCTTTATTTATTTCTTTTCTGAGTAAACTAAATTACTTTCAATGTGAGCTGATTTTTTTTTTTTAATCTGCCTGCTAAAAATTTAAAGAATAATAACCCATATTTGAATAAAAGTTTTCACCCCAACAAATATGTGGTATTTCCTTGTAAATGCAAGAAGTTCTTTCAGCAGAAATCTTTGATCCTTACATAGTGGCAAATGCTCTTCTACAAAATCATTCAAATAGAACTGTGTAAATTCGGCTTATCATTCAAACTTTGCCACAGCCCTTCCCAACCATGGGAGACAATTTGATAGCCTCTGAACTGAAGAGCTATTGAGGAGCAAAAAAATTGGCATGAAGTTGATGTGGATGTCAAATAGCCAATGCCTCAGAAATGCAGATACTTAATTTCCTTGAACTCCAATTGAAGTCATTAAAAAACCCCAAACTTCCCAGTTCTACAGTTTTCTGGAAAACTTTTCTTCATGTTTATGATGTAATTGGATACTGTGAGCCAAACAAACACCTAAATACATTCTTGTTCTGCAGCTGCAAATGAAGTTACCTTCTGCGCACGGATTTTTCTGTATAGGTGGAAGAGTGGCACCAGCTATCAGGGACAGATGAATCTGTATGGGCACTCTCAGATTCTATCTTCTTGTAGCACAAATAGTGACAGCTTCTGCTTGTCTGTCCCTCCTTTTCTGATTGTATAGGAGACCCTATGCCCAATAAGATTACTATATTCCAAGGAAATTAATGTAATATATTTGTAGTAAAAGTACTCCAAACTATAAAAAAGGTTACAATTCACCCGAATACTTGAAATAATGCAAGCTTTTAATGCCAGGTAGAACTTCACTTGCAATGGAGTCATATTCTGACAAGTAAATCTGAACATGCCTCTTTTTATAAATGCAGTTTTAATCTGGTAAAAGTGTATTTATGTTGTTATATACCTTACTGTTACTGAGAGCAACCCTTCTGAACATTGGTGGATAAAATTCCTTTCCAGAATACAGAACTTTCATCAAATAGACTAGCATGGCTTAACTTACTGATATATCAGGTCAGTGCTCTGTTGCATATGAATGTTGAGTCTACACAGTGAAAGCAATTATTATGTTGGATATACTGAATTTTTTAATGTTCATTGATATATACATATATATTTACATATACTTAGAATGTCTAAAATTGTAGCAAAAAAGAGAAAGCTTTCATCTTTCATCTTTTTTCTCTTTTTCATTTTCATTTATGCAGATGTGTTACAGAATGGGGAAGAAAACGGGAGGAAGTGGATGAAAGTACCATCTTCTGTTTTTCCCCTCATGTAACCTAAAACTGTTTAGATGGAATTTTTTTTTATTTTTTTTTTAAGGAAAAAGAAAGGACTTACTCCTGGGGTTTGGCTTTGTATGCCAAGCTCATGCCTTGAAATAGAATTTTAAAAATAGAAACTCTTGTATATATTGTAGAATATATGTTGCTGCTTTAATAGGAACACTCCAAATGCAAATGAATCCTGGAACTAGTGTGTGAAAATATGCTCAAAATAAAAGAGAAAAGAAGAAAGCAATCTGCAAGATGATTTATTTACTACCCTTCAGTTCTTAATTATAATTATTTTTGCACTGTGATGCCTTCTCCAGCCCTTTTGTTTCACAGTACCATCAATGAAGTGATGAAAGGGCTATTAAATAAATATGCAATATCATCTCTTTTTTCAAGATTAAGAATATTAGTCTTGGAGTCTTGGTAAACTCTGTTCTGCCTTACCAACATTTCTTAGCTTCAGAGAATAAGGTGTCGTTATTAACACAGTCAAAAATTATTGTCTCATGATTGCTCAGAGGATTTGGTGCTACAAAATCTGCCAGCACATTAGAGTCTGATCTTAGCACTTTCAGGACTGTGGTATTTGCATTTCACCAGAGTTTCTGCATGACAGGGATAGTCAAGGACCAGAGCTGCCTTGTGCTAAGGCACCTTAAACATGGTTACAGTCTGTGCTTGATGTTCAGAGTGGAACTGATCTTGCCATAGCATAAGCCTAAACAATGGATTTCATGAAGTAACCTGTTTCCTTCTGTTGACGGTAAAAGAAGCCCGAAGTGGTGAGCTTACATGAGTGGTCTAACGTGTAAAGATGTCTAGTTTAGGTCTCATAAATGCAATCAAGGGGCACATCCTTCAAAAACTCTGCAAACACAGAACAGAAAGATAGTCCTGTGCTCCAAACTCTGAGTCCCACTTCTTCTACTGATGCTAGAGAATCTTTCTTGTTAACTACAACACTGCAATCATTCTGGATTCATGTTGTCCAAGTTACAGATTTCCTGAAGTAGTGCACAAATATTTTTATTATGGAAATAAAGTAACTGAAAAGTAAGGGCAATGATTTTTCTACCCAGATTCACTCCTTGACCTCAGTGCAAAAGGTGAGACTACTGCTTGCTTAATACTTTCTGCATTACAGCCACTATTTAAACTGAAACTAACAAAGCATCTGTTTATTTTCTCAGAGAGTAGTATAAGCTGATGCCATTCTTCTCTGCATGGTTTTGCTAGATGGATGACTGTTGTCTAAGACTAATGAACACATTAGCATTGCCCTGCTGGAAAGCAGCTCCATGGAGAAAGACCTTGGATTCAGCTGTCAGTAGACAGCAAGATCTCCATGGGTCAGCAATGTGCCCTTGTGGCCAAGAGAGCCAATGCCATCCTGGAGTTCATCAAAAGTGTCCAGCAGGTCTAGGGAGGTTCTGTCCCTCTACTTTGCCCTAGTGAGGCCACACCTGGAATACTGTGTCCTGTTTGGAGCTCCCCCAATCAAGTGAGACAGGGACCTACTGGAGACAGTCCAGCAGAGAGCCATGAGGATGAGTGAGGGAGTTGAGCATGTCCCCTACAAAGGGAGACTGAGAGACCTGGGGCTGTGTAGTCTTGGAGAAGAGAAGGCTGAGAGGTGACCTCATCAATGTATACAAATAACTGAGGGGTGGGTCAAGTGGATGGAGCCAATCTTTTCACTGGTTAGCAGCAATAAGACAAGGAGCAACGGCTACAAACTGGAACATAGAAGGTTTTACCTCAACATGAGGAGAAATTTCTTTGCAGTGAGGCTGACAGAGCACTGGAACAGGCTGCCCAGAGAGGCTGTGGGGTCTTCTTCTCTGGAGACTTTCAAAGCCCACCTGGATACATTCCTGTGCAAACTACCCTAGGGGATCCTGCCTTGGCAGGGGGATTGGACTCAATGAGCTCTGGAGGTCCCGTCTAAGGTTCTGTGATTCTGTGACATAAAAATGGAATGTGGAATTTTCAGGAAACGTTACATGATTGCAAACACCCTGAAATATGTCTTCATTTATCATTACAACGATATTAGGGCTACTTTAAGTAGCACTAATACTGAAGAGTTCTGTGACATGTGAATACAGGTAAGAGTGTTATTTGGAAAGTCTTCATTTTTCAGTGGACTTCATGGCAATGATCATTACACACTATTGTATTATACACACTATATCTCCAAACTATGGACAAAGGTAGTAGCAACCTGAGTAATATCTTATCACCTGAAGGCTGACACATTATTTAATTTTGTATGTATATTTTAGGACTTCACTGTACTCCACCTTGAGTACAAAAGAAAACAAAACCAGAATTTTTCCTAGTTGCTCGATCATCTTAGCCCCCTGTTATATCTTTTGTAAGCATCTATGTCACCAGTGAAAAGCTTATTTTAAGTAAAAAATAATGTTTGCTGGTTTCAAAACTTTTGCACACATCCACTCCCACAGACAAATAGTGACCAGATTACAAGACTATAAAAATCTCTTAGAGATTCTGATGTCTTATAAATCACCAATTTTTTTCTAAATGTGACTACTGTATATGAAATAACAAGAGAAAAAGTCACCCAATTGTGGTTTATTATGAAAACATAGTTTTCATAGTGATTTGAGAACACCATACCTTCAGCAGTCTCCAATATTAAGATTTTCCCTTATGTTATAGAATCACCATTGTGTTGCTAAAGCAGTGTAGCTTATCTAATTAGTAGCAAAATCCCAGCATCTAGGTCAGCTACAGAGATATATTCTTCTGGCATCTGAGCATTAGAGTGCCATATGCATTCTGTAGAAGTGCTAAACACAACTCTAAGGAAATTCAGATTTCATCACATGAGTTTTTTTAATGTAAAATCGTTTCCCTTTTCATTAACAGGACAATTCTGATTACCTGAAATTGTATTAGGAGGAACACTATTGCAATTCTTTACTGTAGTCATTGCCATATGTGATGGTTTAAGCCCACCTGGGACCCCCTGTCTTTTCCCAAGGCATGGTTTCACCCTTTTCCCAGGTTGCATGGTTAGACACTCCCACTTCCTGCTAGGATTTTGGGACTATAAGAGGGGGAACCCAGTGCCCCGCGGGTCTCTCTCTTCTCCCTTCTCCGCTTCCCCTCGTGCCGGCAGGTCGAGCACTTGCTGGCGCTCTGTGCTGCTGCAGCACGTGTCTCCCTGCCGCCCTGTGTTCCAGCACCGTTACTGTCCGCTGAGACTGGCACTGAGACTTTTCGCTATAGGATTCCTGCATCCTGCTTTCCAAAGCCAATCGAACTTCAGCTGCCTGCAGCGGTTGTATTTTTTTTTTTTTTTCCTCCTCCCCCTTCTCCCTGGTCTTTGTACCCTTTTTCCCTTATTCCCCATATCCCAAAGCTTGTTTCCCTTTCTCCCACCTTTTGTAAAAAAATCCCTTTCCCTCTTACTTGTTGTTAAAGTTTACCCTTTTTACTTCCAAATCGTTTTTGAGTCTTTACTGGGCTTTTGGGCTCAGGGTAGGGGCAGCTAGCCTCAACCCAATACACCATAGTTAGGTTTAGGTATTTAGGTGTCACTGTTTAGGTGGTATTTAGGTGTCACTGTTAAGGTGGTCACTTACAACCAATGGAAAAAGACTGGCACTTGGGGAACATCTGCCTTAGGTGGCTTGGAAAAGTCACAATCTGGAAGTAGCTGCCTTTTTCTCTTGATTTTAAAAGGACATTGACTGGTAACAGGCACTTAACTTCATCTGGCAAAATTTAGGTGGAATGAATATCACACACAGGTAGTAACCTTGCGGGTCTTCTGCTGACATCTCATTAGCACATTAGGCATGTTATACAAAGTACTGCAGAAATCCACAGTATTCATGTCTGAAGTGTTACAAAATAAGTAATGGTTAAGATTCACCAATAGGATGACAGTAAGGAAAGCAACTGAGTGAGATAGTTCGTTAGGCATAATGAATCACCTCTTTTGCCAGGAGGAAAATTTAGAATCTCATATTTGTGAAAACATACAAGTTGTATGTGGTGGTTTTGTTTTATGTTGATACATGTCTTTAAGACTTGAACCCGAGTAGGTTAGTCAGTTCTTATGCATGCTTAATGTAAAACCAAACCAAACCAAACCAAACATTTAATATCTTTTACAAGAGTGGCAGGATAACTGAACAGCTTTCCCAAGGAAGTTGTACATGCCCCATCATTGGAAGTGTTAAATGTGAGACTGGATGCAGCTTTGAGCAACCTGATCTAGTGAAAGCTGTCTTTGTTCATAGTAGGTGGGGTCAACTAGATGACCTTTAAAGGTTCCTGTCAACCCAACCCATCCTATGATTCTATGATCTTTAAGAAATCATCAATACAATTTGACTGCTGTATTTTAATAACAGTGAGTGCTAATTATTTATTATATGTATTTCTTTGGGCTCATCTGGCCATAATGTCAAAGTAGTCATAATGAACAGAAGTACCAATCATCTTACTTTTTAAGAGAAGAAGAAACTGAGGCACAGAAGAATAAAACACTTTTGTTTGAGAATAAATGTTGGGTTAGTGGCAGAACATTCTGATCTACTAACTGGTGGTCTACTGATTCCATTGTACTGTAATATTCTGCTGTGGGGTTTTTTTGTTTTGTTTTGGGTTTTTTGTTTCATTTAATCACTGATCATTGTTATTCCCATACCAAGGAACCACCTTGAACACAAAAGCAGAATTTTTCCTAGTTGCTTGACCATCCTAGCCTCCTGTTATATCTTGCATAAGCATCTATATTACCAGTGTAAAGCTTATTTTAAGTGAAAATTAATGTTTGCTGGTTTCAAAGCTTTCGTGCATGTGCATGTGGTTTTGTTTCTCTTTTTGCCTAATTTCTTTTTGTAACAGTGTCAAAGGGACAGTTATTGCCCTGGGGAAGATCCTTTTCTTGTCACCCTCTGCCCAGTCTTCTCTTTCTTATCTATGCAGTGCTCACAATTCTTTTTTAGTATTTATTAACAGAGTTCAGTGTTCCTAGTGGGACATGGTGTGTAGTTTAAATGTTTCTCTCCTGATATTTTGAATGACATCCAGTTGACCTCATAAATGTCTTATGAGACCAAACAAACTCCACGTTTGGACAAAAACTGTCAGCCATTTCTAACTTGCTTGTCCTCAGGCTGCTCTGGCATGATGCCATAAAACATCAGTATTGATATTTTGTGGCATTCAGACTGTTAAGTATCTAGGCTAAGCAACAGCAGCAGAAGTATTAATACAATCTGGCCATGCCACTGATAATTACCTCAATATAAACCAAATTTATAGCACATGACACCTTTGGTATGAATTGACAGCAGGCATCAAAACCTTTTCTTCACATTATCTTGTAAACCTGGGAGGCATATAGCTCACATTTTGTATAAGGTGTCTTTATAGAGAACCATAAGAGATTCAGCAAAACTTCTGCAAGGTGTTTTTGTAGCCTTCATCAAGACTTGCTTAGTGTCAATAGTGACTTTTACTGCAGAAAAAAAAAAATCTTGTAATGTTTTATAATTTTAACTGAATAAACTCATAAATACATTCAAAGTGTCAAGGAACACAGCTTCACTAAGCAGTATAAGGAAACACGATAATTCAGCTAAAAATTGTGCCTCTAGTTTTCCAGATCGAAAGCAATTTATTTCTAATATGGAAAACAGTACCTATCTGAAGGAAGCATTTTATGCTATACTTTTACATTAAAACTTATCAAGTATCTAGGGAAATGTATTCTTGAAATCCCGTCATGATCCGTGTGTCATTGAAGACAAAGATCCAATGTGCTATGGAAATTTCTTGATGCATATTATGAGCTGTTGTTTGCCATAGTGTCTGGATAATCCTGCTTCATTTATTGGAGGGCCATTTCAGCTGCACTGTCAACAGCCTGGGATGATCGGGTCACCTTTCCCTAGAAAATTATGTAAAAGCTGTCAAATGGGCAGGATTATAGGCACATTAAAGGTGCTTTAAGATTTCATGCCTATAAATATTAGCAAAGAAGATTTAAAGGCAAATTTGTCATCAGTACATGCCCACATTTCTACAACCTTGTTTTACAGCACTGAGGTGTTAGCATCTACATTTTATCATGTAACTGTGAAGTGTTTTGGTGGCAAGCAGCTGCTGCCAGCTTTATCTGTTTAACTCACGTACCAGGAATTAAGCATTATTTAGAAAGAAAACAAAACATGAAGAGAGGGTAGCTGCTTTCTACTTATCATCTTTTGTGAATGAGTTCTCAAAACTCATTTTCCAGAAAAAAATAGTTCAAGAAGATCAGCAAAAACATTTAGTATTTGTAAGGTCATCTTGTTAAAAGCCATTATATGCTTAATAAAGTTTTTTTTTTTTTTAATTATGGTACCGATGTCTTTGCATGGGAGTAGTAATGCAGCAAATAATTTTATATGTTATTTATCTCTTAAGTCGTGAACACTATATTTGTAGTCTTTTGGAATGTAATCTTTATTGTAGTCTTTTGGAATGACTATTCTTATTCATTGTGAATGCTGTGGATATCTGCAATACAAATGGTATTGGCAGCTCCTAAGCATTTCTTCATAGAATTGTTTCAGCTGGAGAAGACCTCTAAGATCATCCAGTCCAACCATTAATCTGACACCATCTAACACCCAAAGTGCAATGTCTACACATTTTTGCGCATCTTCAGAGCTCTCTGGTATTTTTCATAGACAAGTGTAGTGTTTTAGTAATATTTTTGTGCTGGCAGATTTCTCATCAATCTCTAAGTTAAACAGATCTAAAGATCTTGGAGGAGGAAGCAAAGCACCTTCCCTCACAATCTTTCAGAGGAAAAACACCAACAACCTCAACCCCCTAACAAGGGATGAACTGTGAGCAAAGCTGTGTCATTTGTAAATGTCTGCTCTGGATCTTCATCCAAACTCCAGATATCAGCAGAAAGTTTCCCAGTTCAATGAGCTTTGAAACTGGCTGTCGTTAAGCCAATGTGCATCTCTGCTCTCTCTATCACAAATGTCCGGGTCAGAAGGCTGCACTAAATGGAAACCTGTGTATAATCTCTAACTGGTACATCAGTCAGCAGAGCATTCTCCAATGAATTTCCTGTGGCAGAGTGAGTTATGGAGGAGAAATGCTTGAAAAATCCTGAATGCAATTAGGTACAACATGGTTGTTCTCTCCAAGCTTCATTAGGCTTTGCTCTTAGTTTTCATGTTCCCTGTTGGTTAAGACAAATGACCAATCTCCAGTTACCTTCAGTGGGAGCATAAATGTTGTGGAAGGAAAGAGTTAGTCTGACAAAAAATGGGAAGAAAAGGATTTGTTGTTTGTGTTGAGGTCTTGGTGAGGGATAGAAGGAAGGAAGAGAAAAGTATAAACAAATGATGTGCTCAATGCATCTAAAAGAAAGCAAATGTAGCAACTGCCTACAAGAAGGCAGTAGAGGAACTTGTTAACTGCATATGGGTGTACATACTCCTTGCATTACATTTCAATCTTCCCCTACACGATAAGTTGAGGAGGTGGTTGAAACCCTCTGTGGGTTTGTAGTGAGGGAATTAGTGGCTGTGACCCAGTAGCAGCAGGGCTCAAAGAAGAAATAAAGTGGAAACTTTCCCTGGAGGTGGGGAAGTAGAAAGAGAAGCAGAACGGCAGCTCCTTCAGCTAAACATTTGCCTTTGTTCACTGTACTTGGACAGCAGAGTCTTAAGTGAGCTGCCTATAGAGTTATCTAGTACATTTAAGACACCCTCTGGTATTGAGTAAATCCTCAAGAGTTCACAGGTATGGCACAAGTTATCTAGTACATTTAAGACACCCTCTGGTATTGAGTAAATACTCTTAAGAATTCACAGATGTGGCACAAGAAATCCTTTGCTTTTCTGGATCATGCTTCTCAAATGGTTATAGACATTTGAGTTAGACCACAAACTGAGCCCTGGGAAAAGAAAACGATACAGCTAAACTCCCTGTCAAATCCGAGCACTAAAACTGAAAGAAGTGGGACATCAGTGCAGCTGTGGCTAAGGCTTCAGGCAGCACCTGGTAAAATGAAGCACTTGTGTGCATACAGTAGAGGTTACAGACCCCTGGCCTGGGGTTCAAAGGGATGCTGTTACTTCTTTCCCTGTGAGATACTGGATAAATGTAACCCAGGGCTTAGTCTTCTGTTAATGCCATTTTTGTGGTAGATACTTTAGCCTGCTTTTATTTCCAGGAAAGGCGGATTTAAGAACATTTATAACCCAACATGTACAGCTCACTTACTGGTTGGGAGAGCTGGCAGCGTAAGAAATAAGGAGCTCTTGCTCTTCCTTCACTCCAATACTTCAACTACAATGTGCATGTTAGAGACAGAGCAGGTATCTCTGCTCATTCTTAATAAACTGGCAAGATTTCAGGCATTGACTAAGACAGCTGGGGATACAGCAGACTCCTCATTCCTCGCTAGTACTTATTTATTATTAAAGACAAATTAAGTGATGGGAGGTGGGTCTTGAATGTTGGATAATCCATTAACCAGTTCAATAGGATTCCCCTGAAAGGAGGTTTATATGCCAGAAGCTATTTCCCATTCACTTTGTATAAGAAGGGCTGGGGAAAGAGAGAAAGAAGTTGAAAGGTAGTGCTGTAAGGATGTTTGTATGAGTGACAGAGGATGTGTGCTATCAGACCAAGAGGTCTGAACAAGTGTGCTAGACCTGAAGACCCTAAAACTTTGAAGAGGCAAGATGTGTTCAGGAATGGGAACGACTCTTAAGCACTCCTAAAAACAAACAACAGTCTATGGGATACATAAGCCACCCAGGGGTGAGTGCTCCACCTGCTCATGTTAATTTCTGGCCAATGTAAGAATAATTTGCTATCTGGGAAACTGAACACAGCAGCCCAGCTAATTGCTGGTACTTCCTGATTGTAGATTACCAGTGCCTGCATCTGTTCCCCAGGTCATCTGCTTCCCTGATAAACCATAGTTAGAACTAAATCAAAGAGGCAAAAGAAAAGAGGCTCTTGCAGCAAGTACGCAGCATCCTCTTTGCAGCCTCTTAACCCTTCTCATAGAAGAGGGCAGTGGGATCCCAGCTATGAGTGACAGCTCTCCCCAAATATGCAGAAGCAAGTGAAGAAGAAATTATGACCTGCACTGAGTATGTTATTGCTGAATGATTCCCAAGTGAGTTCAGTTAATAAAGTCACAGACAAATTAAACCACATCTCTCGTACCTTGCCATTATTTCTGCATGTCTGGAACAATGAAGACCAAGGTTGGTTTTTTTTTAGGTGCAAATACAGCAAGTGGAATTTAGTATATAGAGAACATACAGGTCTTGTTCTAAAAAAGTATTTTCACAATAAAGCTAACTCCAAATGTGTCTGAGTTTATTTTATTTTACAACTATTTTTATTTTCTTTTTATAGGCATGGAGGGTAATGTAGTCCATAGATCAGATTCGGTTTTAATTCTAATTGTTGTAGCATTTCGTATTTCATCAAATATTTTTTTTCTAGATTAAATATTTCTGCCAGCTTTGGCTATTCCTATCGCCCTTTCCTAAAGTGACACGGTGATGTTTGATATACACTTCATAATAAATATCCAATTGGCAGGCCATGCAATGTCTGCTAACTTCTTTGTTATATCTGTTTAAAAATAGGTCAGATAGATGATGAGTCAAGGGAATGCAAGAAAGTTACAAACTTGTAGAATAGCCCCACAACCTTGTGCCAGAGCTGCTGAATGCTTTGAGTCCTATCACATGCTGGGGCTGCTTTTCAAAATAACATTTTAGACATATATCATCAGTGTCACTATTTACTTTGCGCATACTTTCTGTAGTCATACATATTCTATGAATAACATTAAATATAAACATTTGGTGTCTTACACTAATGGAAGTTGTTTTTGTTTGATTACATATCTCAATCCATTCTTCATCAGAGAATTCTTGATCCAGATCGCTTTTGCACTTGATCTGAGCTTTTATCTCCCCTGAATTTATTCAGCCTAAAAGGATATCAAGTGTAGATTCCTTTCACGGTCTTTATCCATAATTAAAAGCTAGTATTTGAAGAGAATGAACTCAGGGGTACAAAAAATCCTCGATTTATCTCCCACAGATAATGTCTTATTTGTAAATATCTATAAACGTGTTGTTTTGGCGTATGACTTATATATTGCTAATCTCTCAAAGGGCCTAAATATTTTTTCATTACAAATATCCTTGAGAGTCATCATGTCAGAATCATTCCACAATTAATAGAGGTTGCCTCTAAGGGCCTCGGGGAGATGAAGGCTGTTAATAAGTGGACAAATAAGAGATACTCTCTGGCCTGCTTTAAAATGCTTGAGGATGTTATGCCACGTACTGGCAGGGTAGTCTTTGGTAAATTCTCAGAAATATTTCCTGTTGATATGCACTTCTATGGCACCAGTCAGTTCTTATCAATGAAAGGCGTGGAGTTCTGTTACTGTATTCTTGTAGCCACCAAAAATAAGAGGCAGATCCTCTTGTTGTCATATGGGACTGTATATGAGGCATACCAGCCTGAGGTGCAGTGCATAATTCTTAGAAAGAAACTGCCAAGTCTTGTTCTATTTTAGTAAGAGGCAATAGTTTTAAGGCAAGATAAGAAAGCTTATTGTTCTTAATTTTTTTAATTACTAAGAAGAATTACTGGATGCTGTTACGTTTCTGCTCACTGCTTATTTCACCGATGTTAACACAGAGTTAAAATTCAAGCTTTCCATAATCATTGCTCAGGCTAGTGAAGGAATGTTTAGTCTGGATAAATGTATTTTCTCTATTCAGGTTTGTGGGCTTTTGGTTGGTAGGATTTTTTGGTTTGTTTTGTTTGGCTTTTTAAGGGAGTATTTTTAAGAAGTTATGCCTATGATAACTAATCTAAAATGTCCTTGCTCCTTTTTTCTCGTTGAATAATATCTGGAAATATAAGACAGTTGTTTCTGAAGAAAAGTGCTTTTTAAACAGTTTAAAAGAAGTTTATATTATTTATTTGTGACAGAAGAAAAAAATTGTACATCTCTGGTTTTGCAATTGTGGCTAGGAATATGAGTTATGAATGTATATTTATGTAAGATTGGAGCAGATACTCTGGTTACTTTGTGTGACCTTATTGAGCAGTCAAAAATGAAGTTTCATATGGAAGATCAAAATAATCTGTAAAATGGGAGCATGGTTGTAACCTTAATTATCGAAAGGCTATCCCCTCCAGAGGATCATAATCCAGTTTGAGAAGCAGAAAGACAGTTGCTTCCCTGTGGGAGTCTGGGAGCGATCCTCTCTCAAAAGCTTGGTGACATAGTCCTATAGGCTTGATATGATTTCACTTTCAAATGTATTTAAAAATTCTACAGCAAATCCATTGGGGGCATAGGCTTTCCCGCTTTCCAACACAAATACTGCTTCCTTAATTTCATTCTCTGTCCTGGGAATCTGCAACAGTTCTTTCTGCTCTTATGTCAGTTGTAGCTGCTGCCGTTCCACAGCTGATGAAAGAATTGGATTTTAATGTTTGTTCAGAGGTATGTAAGTTGGAATAATAATTGTGAGTAAGTCTGATTCTCCAGGGGGAAGAGAAGTTTGGCCTTAGTATTTCACAAAATACTGGTTTAGTTTGGACCATTTCTTCTTTGTTTATCAAACCAGCTTGCATGTTTAAGGAATGGTCATTAAAAACACACATTTCTCAAGTGTTTATAAAGGGATAGAAGTAAATATTTAGATCTTTCACAACAACTTCTATAGTCCTCTGTTTTAAATTTTTTGGAAGGGAAACTGTCTTTAGTAAGAAATTTTAGAATTTGTTCTTCTCCCAACACTTTTTTTTTTCAATCATAAATATTTTATTCTGAATACAAAATGTCTCTCAACTGCTTTGACCCCACAGATCCAATCCTTTCATGCACTCTCCCAACTCTGCTCCAATGAAGCAAACTACCATAAAAATTATTTCCCATTGAAAAAAAAAAAATTAAAAAGATCCGTATATGAAGGATTATTTATCCAAATCTGAATATCTTTGCTTTGGGAAGCACTACACCTTTTCTGAAAATTATCATCAATCTATTTGATATGAAAGAAGGCAAAAATGATGAGCCAAAGCAAAATAAGAAAAAGTTAGAGAGGAACTCCCTGAAAATTCAAATATGGTATTCAGCTGACCCAGCTTTGTCTCTTAGTGGACAAAGATAAGCACCTTCTGTCCTTCAGTATCTGTACAAACTACCAAGCATGAACTAACCCTTGGAATTGCCTTTTCATTTCAACTGACTTTTGTTTGAGCACATAAATATCTAACTTAAACTAGAAATAACAGACCTTCAGGCTGGTAAAGTTTCTGAGTTTTCAAGATGAGGACTGCTCCATCACTGTTTTCTTAGAACTTTAATTTTGATATAACTTTATTTTTAATATGTTCAATAAATTAAGTCAAAATATAGCTTGCCCAAAGATACTTTCCACCTCTTAGGAATAAATCACTGTAGATCTTTGTATTATCATTTTGCTGAAAAATCTGAAAGGCCCCAAATTGTATAGAGTGTACAATAACTTTCTTAATAGTCTACTTTGACCATTAAGATTGTTTTTCTTGACCACAACACAAAGGTCTAAGTTGCTTTTTTGAGGCCTAGTTTTTGATAAGAAAAGTTCTGGTATATCATTTGTCTGTTCTTGCTATCTTCTGTTTTTTGTTTCTGTTTGTTTGTTTGTTTTTCTGTGAGCATACTTCTACCTAACCTTCAGCTGCTAAGTTTTATGCCAAAAACAGCCACTGAACAAATTGCTCATCTAGCATCTTAGGCATAAATTGCCTTTCCTCTTTTCCTTCTCAGAAGTTGTTTTCTGTTTTCTCACTTAATAATTTCCAAAGCTACTAATAGACATGATTTAAAAGCTATGTTATTAGAAAATTTTCCTTAGTTGTTCTGGTATGCTTCTGGTTTGGTCAAAATGATGATGCTGTCTTGAATGTTGTTACCAGCACCAATAGCTTTTGGTAGTTTGGGGCTTCTGATCACAATTGAAGAAAGCAATTTTGATTATTCTCAACCTCTTCCCTCTCATGTTGGTTGATCTAATGGTTTGAGTCTAACTGTGGGTGTCTAGCATTCCTACTATGCTCTCTTGTAGAAATAATCTTCTGCTTAATCATTTTAAGGAGTCACTTTAGAGGAAAGTACTGCTCTCTTCCTTCTCTACCAACAGGACATAATTGGGCATCTTCATTTCTTTTCAGGGTTTTCCTTTAAGCATTTGTTTTTACTTTTTTGCTTGTCTCTTCCCAAAATAACTGGCCTCTTCCTTCTCTACCAAGAGGACACAGTTGGGTGTCTTCTTTCCTTTGCAAGGTTTTCCTTTAGGTGTTTTTTTTTTTTCTCTTTTGTTTGTCTCTTCCCTAACACAAGAAAACTCCAAGCCTGTGGATGCCCTCACTTGCTGTCCCAGTCTTGCTGCCAAATCTGTTGTTGCTTCTCATCTTCAACTGTTTCAAATAGAACATCTCTGACAGCACATTGATTAATTATAGGCAGCATTAATGACCAGCAGCTCAGGGCATTGGGTTGTGATTGAATCTGACAGACCAATTTCCTTTTCCAATGCTTATTATTCCACAAAAGGGACACACCAGGCAAGGCAACTGAAATAAACAAAATTGCTACCTATCTCTTTTCTGTCTTGATTACATACAGCCCAGAATTCAGCTCCAAAGTACACTAAGAATTTGGAGATGTGAATTGTAAAAATGAAGATAATTAAAATTCCACACTGGCCCAACCAGGAGCAGAGATAATTAATGCCAGAAGTTCCAAACAAGCACACACATGACAAGTAAATAAATTAAAAATTAGGCAAAAAGTTTATGTGGTTCTTGGAATTATTAGTATGTGGTCACAGTGACACTTTGTGTTCATTGCTAGGGAATGCACTCTAGTGAAACACTGCAAAGTGCTGGAGTTAGCATCTATTATCTAACATGCTCATCAACAATGAGTGACCTAATGCCTGCAGCGAGGAAGTTGCAACAAAATTTTTGTAAGGTCAGAAGCTATTTATGAAGCAGCAGATCCTGAATGTATTTAAAAGCCAAGTAGAGTATGCCATAGTTTGAAATATGCACTCACAGTTAAATTGAAATGTATATACCCGGACAATGCACTGCTACTTCATTTTTAACATATTGACACGGCACGTGACTTTCCCCTTCTGTCCTTGTCTGCTAGCAGATGTTTGTTCTGTGTGTCTCCATTCATAAAACACATAGATCTATTAACAAGACATTCCTGGAACAAAAGAAATGTTAAAATTCTTCAGGAGCTGCTCTTAGATGCAGTCAGGAGTTGAAACGTAACAACACATTCTGGTGCTAATTCCCGTTGTGATCCATGATTTTTGCTTTAAACTATCTAAGCAGCAGCAGAGAGCATGCTAGCATACAGGAAGCTCTGTGTGTGGTTGTATGTAAAACTGGAAAAAATACTCCTGAGAAGTTTTGCTCACTTGTTCTCCCTTTTCTAAATCGCACACATCAAAGATAAATTTTCCTTACACCAAACGTACATAATTCTTTCTCATTAGAAATAACATTTTTTCACTGCCAGTGGTCCTGATTCCTGACTGTCCTATGTACTTGCCTGTGTGTTACACCAGTGAGAATGGATAAACCAGTTTACTCTGACTTTCTGCACTGCTCTGGCAATGTGAAGCAGCTGTAAAACCATCAGGGAGTCAACTTCAACAAGCCCAGTTAATTCAAGTTTACAGATGCTTTACATCACCAGAGCACCACAGCGCATCCAAAGCATGCTCCTGAATCTGGCCCACCAGCTCTGTGTGTTGATTTTAAAACTGAAAGATGCAAAATAAATAGATTATTTAGAATGGGTATTCAATAAACCTCATTTGATTTTCACAGGCTCTTGCAAGGACCTCCAGGCTCTTACAGCAGATTTGATTTTCTTCTCAATCATTTAAACGCAGATGATGCTTTTGATAGATGTGAAACTTATGTACGGTGAAGTCATGATCCACATACATATCCCTGCACTTTACAAAACCAAGGCAAAAGTATACGTAGCTTTAGCCTTTTTAAAAAAGACTGACAGTAATTTACGCAGTGCCCCTGCTTGCAGTTAAGACATGTAGGGTCACCAATCTGGAGGTGATAGCTAAACCTGCCTAGGTTCCCCAGGCATTCAGTGGGCTGGGATTTCTCTACTCTCAGGCACTTTTTCTTTGGCCATTTCTGCAAAATTATTTATTTTGCAAAAATGTCAGTGATACAGTCATAGCATCCCTAATGTACGAAGGGGATTTGCCATTGAGCTGGAGAAGAAGGTCTTTCCTGATGGTGAATTCCCATCCAGAAGTTTCTTTCATGAAGGTCAAGTAGAGATTCAGGCTATGTGAGTCAGTGAATACAGTAGTTAGTATAGAACATAAAGCAAAATACTTGAAAGGTTTGACCCAAAATATTTGCTAGGTGAGTTTTATTTAAAAAATTCCCTGTCTAAGCCGTCTACTAAACTGATTTTACTAAGCACTCTTAAGATAGACAATTTAATTCAAATACCTGTAGCAAAATTTGAAATTACAGAAATTTAAGCTGAAAATCTACTGACAGGCCTATGTGCCTTGAAAGGTGTATATGTGTCTTTCTCTGAGAAACTAAAAAAATCTTTGCAGGTATCCAGACAGAAACAGCCTGTACACTGTTTTCATCCTCCAAATTCTCACTAAGATGTAAATAGGTTTGAAAGCATTAGGCAGAGCTCAGTAGAACAGCATATGCATTTTATTACTTCATAGAGATCTACTTTATGACAGATGGGCAGTTTAAAAACATTTGAAGTCAATGTTGTTTCACTAGTAAAACAATGATGATTAGTAAAACGTTATTGAATTATTACTCTTGCTTTCCTTCCAAACTTCATCAGCACTTTTTGTGTCAGGGTGGAAATCTTAGTATAAGTTTCGTTTCTTTACTTCCATTTAATTTTGTGGGTGTTTGGTTTTTTGGTTGTTGGGTTTTGGGGTAGTTTTTTGTTCGTTTGTTTTTGGGTTTGTCTTTGTTTTTGTTTTAATGAACAGACTGCACTGGTTGTTATAACCTTGGAACAACAGAGCGTGTACTCCGTTTGTACCAGCCTGGGTGCATATGCACAATACTGTTTCTCCCTGCTGAGCCTATCTGCCTACACAGCTAGGAAATTTACAGGTCTCGCTCCTGTCATTTTAGAGAGGTTTGGCTCTCTTTCCTTCTTGTGGGATATGAGTATTACCTACTGTGAACTTTAGTGAGGGTTATCCATATCCTACAGCAGGAGGGTAGGGCTGTGCTGGCCACTTACAGGGCTGTTGTCCCAGATGTGGGCAGCTGCTCTGTGCCATGGCTGTCTCTGCCCACAGGAGATGGCCACAGAACCAGCGCCGATGTGCCAGGAGAACCAAAAGCCACCCTGGCTAGCATGCATCTGTGCAAGTGACAGACAGACAGACAGACAGGCAGATGTCTTGAAAAGCAGGAGTAGAAAGGAAGATGCAGTCTTAGAAAATCAGCTTTTAGGTCAAAACAGACACACAGCATTATCCAGTCACATCATATTCCAAGTGTCTGGGAAAGCTGATTTATCACAGAATGGTGTCTTTTCAGCTATCCCTATATGCCTACGTAGAAGGAATGCCAGGCCCAGCTGCTGCTTTAGGGGCTGGCTGTGTGCCGTTTAACTCTTGTCAATCAAAATCCGTAAACGGCAGAAGGAGGTGGAGAAGAGGAAGAAAAGGGTAGTGGGAGAAAGAGTAAACCCTGGAGGGAGAGAAGGAAAGATCTGTAGGAATATATGATATAAGGAGTGAATGTGAAAAGGCTACTATACCACCCAGAGCCCCTCCTGATGCAGTGAGCCTTGTGTTAGGCTTCATTTATAATTCTCCCTCACGCCTACATGCACTCCAAAGCAGTGCTGGTGCATTGCTTTTGCTGCTGTTGCTTAAGGTTTGCTTTAGGTTTTGTTCTTCAGGTTAGCAAATGTAATGGACATGTTTCTGAAGGGTTTTTAAAGTGATCATAAAGAGGGTATTTTATTTGAACTTCACATCTGTAATCATTACCCCTAGTATAATTTTGAAGAGCCACAAATTTTCTGAATTGTTAGCAAGGCAATGTGAAGTAAAGAGAGGGAGAGGAGATTCGAGGAGATTCGAGGAGAGGAGATTCGAGGAGATTCGAGGAGAGGAGATTCGAGGAGATTGGAGGAGATTCGAGGAGAGGAGATTCGAGGAGATTCGAGGAGA
>VWZI01005063.1:65065-81434 GCA_013396835.1 Psilopogon haemacephalus
AGAGGAGAGGAGAGGAGAGGAGAGGAGAGGAGAGGAAGGTGAAAAGAAAATAGTAAATAACATTTCCTTTTAATATTTTAAATAAGATGACTGAATATGCCTTGAATCTGTAAATGTTAGAGTTTGAATAAAATGTGTAAGCAATTGAAAAGACATGGCAAGAATGTCTTATTGCAAAGTATTAGAGATCATAGATATGTGTAGATACTTTCACCATCTATGTGGTATGTTTTTCAGTTTCTTCTGATACAAGAACAGCAATTGTGTGCCTGGAGCACAAGGTGTTACCAGATCAAGCTGACCAAAACCACTTATCCTTCAGGCTATCTAACCAAGTATAGAAAATGCTTTCTTTCCATCAGAAAAATTATGAAAACCTTTCCACAGCCTCTTCCCTTTCTCACATATTGCACAGATTTGTAAGCCAGTGCTACAGTCAATACTCTTTGAATGATTACCTTAGAGGAGTAAGGAAAAAACTTTCCCAAGTATTTTCATTATGTCACAGAGTTAGTTTAGTTTCTCTTAGGCTCTGTGCATGTTTCTGTTATGTGCATATGTGAGTAGACATATCTCTGTATAAAAAATAAGAGAGAAAATAAGAAAACATGGTGTGCCTGATTCAGGATAAGCACGTTCTGCCTGTCCTAACAGTCCTTGTTCTGTGGCTTAAATAGGAGAAAACAGTCTGTTCCACTCTCTGACATAAGAGTATGTATGACTACTTCCCTTTTCACCTGTGAGTAGTGAGGTCTTGATTTCCACATCCCCCTATATTAATCCTATTAATATAGGATCTCAAAAATACTAGCAGCAGCATCTTCAACTGTGGCTTAGAGGTAGATATTAGTACTGAATTGATGACCCTGTTAAGCTGCCTAGGTCAACAGTTCAAGTCCTCTTCCCTTTTGCTCCCTTAGAGCTATCCATCTGCATGTATGAGCGTGAACCATGGTTAAAACAACTGATGTGCATCTGCTGCTTGTGAAATGGTGTTATTAGCCACAGTCCTGTTATGAAAAAGAACTGCAAAAGGAGGATGGACTGGAAATGCTCCTAAAAGGCTCTCCTCATTTTCAGGTTTGTCCCTGCCTGGAATATGCTCTTAATGACTGGAGAGGGGAGAAGTAATGACAAAGTGAAAGCAATAACTGGGGAGTTGACAGCTCGAGGGAGGAAAGAGACAAATTCAGCAACATATCAGTTTATGACTCTTTAAAAGTAATTACTTCAATCTCTGAACCACAATTTAAAATCTACTAAATGTTGCTAATCTTTTGCTCTATCCCTCACTTATGGCAAAAAAATAACCAAACAACCAAACAAAAACCTCACAAAAAACACCCAAACAACAAACAAACAAAAAAACCCCAGAAGTCCCTATTTTAAAACTTACATGAAATCCATCAAAGCAAGCATTAGATAATTCTACTGCAAATAGCACATATGAGCAAAGATGAGTCATGTGAGTAAAGGGTGTTTTGTTAAAGAAAATGTTAAGCTTCATCACTTGAAACCACAGCATAAAAGCCCTTTATTTTGGAGGTTCTACTCCAGTGGTTTTCAATATGTCCATTCTTTTGAATTTAACTAAGAAATATGTTGTCCTGTCTTTATTATAGAATTAAACTTAGCTTCTGTAATGTGAATGTGTCTTAAGTCTCTGCATGAAAGAAAATAATATGGGAGGGTTTCCTCAAAAAACACTATAATATAGGAATTGCAGTTTTATCTTAAGCTAGAGGTTAAAATATACATTCATGATAACATTTGCAGAGAGAAAAAAAAAAAAATACTTAAGCAGAATTCTGCTAGGGTAGCTGCCTCTTCCAAAAATCCATAAATAGTCTTGTAAACACCATAGCTAACAAGCTCTATGGGACATTGACTGTCATCTTTTTCTCTAGGTGACAAATTGCCTGCAACAGTGTTGTGTCAGACCCAGCCAATCCAACTTATTAAACAAATAATAAAGACATCACTTAACTCATGACATTGCTATATCCTTTAACATACATAGATCTGTATTTTCTTTAAACTACTGAATTGATATTTCATGTGTTCTTGTGTAATATACATGTCTTTTTACTATACTGAGTAGTGAGTTTCAGCTCTGTGGTCTCTGGACCATCCATAGTTTTTGTGTTGCATGAAATGGTTTCAAAAAGCTCAAGACAGTTCTGTGCTCAGTTTCTGTTAATAATTTTAAGATTTAAATAAACTAGTGAAGGCCTCACAGCTTACTCAGTCTGTTGGTCTATTCTTGGTTTTAGACCATGCATATTTTTTTTGGTGATTTTCAGATCCTGCAAGAAAGTAAGGCATAGGATATTTATATGAACAGGTCCTCCACAGGTGGACTGACATCTAAGAGGTTTAGTGAACGGTTCAGTTGTCACAAGAGAGGGAAAACTGTGACTACCCTCAAAATTATTGACATTAGTGTTGGATGCACCACACTTGTCTGTGGTCATCTAGGAGTTTGTGGTTTATTTTAAACTAATTGCCCTTTAGATGGCGAGAGAGAGAGCTCTCTTGGAACTATTAGTTCAGCCATGCCCCCTTTAACTACCAAGGGAGACTTGCTTACTGTTTTAATTTAGATGCCCATGGTTAGATTGCTAAAAGCCACCTAGAAACAGTATGGCTTTTAGGAAGCAAAGTGATTCTTACATGAATCCTAATGTACAATTTCTTCATTAAGAATCTAAGAAAGGATGGAGGGAACCTGTCTGTGAAACTTCAGTAAAAAACATACAGCATGGTTTATTTTGTTAGTGCCTGCATATGTTTTTGAATTCAAGAAAGGCAAGTGAAAGAAAGAAAGCAATAAACCTGAGTGTTAAGGACAGATGTGCTGAAAATCTCTCTGGATGCCCCAAGATTTACCTACTGCAAAGTCCCAGAGCATGCTCTGCCAGAGAGATAAAGCAGGTTGCAGCTTCTCTCTGGCCTTTTCCATGGAAAATAGAGCATGGAAGCAGAAGGAGACTGCAAATCCCATTCTCATTCTAACAAAGGGCTGAGATGTCTGAACCACGTATTCAAGCCCCTAGATGCCTTCCCAAGTCCAGTAACAGATGGGCCTCACAGCCCAAAACTATGAATTCTTGAAAGCACTGAGAGGGGAAGACATCCCTCCTAGGGAGAATCCAGGCAGCAATAAACATAGATTGTGTCATCCATCTAAGTTGCTCAGTGTACACCACACTGATTTTTAGAATCATTTAACAGAACAGTTTTAATGTTTTTTCAGAAGAATTAAATTTCATTGGCATGCATTGCTTTTCTCATCTGAAACTTTTGTGGAGGTAGATCTGTGGGAAAGAGGTTTTTTCGAAAACCTTTCAGTTACTTACACCTTCGTTATGAACTGTGAAAGGGTGGACATAAAGTATGAAAAAAACCCCAAACCTATCCAGACTTAACTTTTTCAAACAGATTTTTTTGTTTAATTCAAAGCAATTTATTAAAACTGTTAGGAGGCTTCAATTTGTACTACAATGCAGAATGGAAACAGCCTTCAGGAGCTTAAATACTACTGTCAGTGTTTAAATAATTTTCTAACATTAGAAACAGATGTGTGCTTCAGGTTGAACTCTAATGTCATTTTGAATTTTACAGTCCACTGGCATACTGGTCCCTGCTCTTCAGGAATGGAAAATTTTTTTGGGGGGGGTTTCTTTTGGCCTTTTTTTTCCCTTCCCTGCTAATTTTTTAACCTTATCCAGTGTTTCTTATTCAGATTAAACTCTCATTGAAGTCATAAACAGGGCTCATCATCAAATTCAATTTTCTCACATAAATCAGTGAAGAATTTAGTTTGCAAAGCCAATCACAGTATCTTCCAATATGCTTTTCCACCTTGTGCCCTCCTCTTATGGCTTCACTGGTCTGACATGAGGTACTAGAAAAGTCACCTATTAAAAAATGACAACATTCTAAATAAAAATGATTTCTATGATTATGGGAATTATATTAATATTGAAATTCCAGTGTTCTCTTCTTACTGGGGTACAGAAAGCAAAATAGGAAATGATACAATTCAGAGTCATTCCTGTGGCAAACAGAGAAAAGAAGGAATACAGCAGTGAAAACTTAACCCATTCACATGTTTTTTTCTGCTGTACATTGGATTGCAGGGAGTAATGTGGTTTTAATCAATTTTAACTTGAGTTGCAGTCATATATTCCCTAGTGGGACCTTAGTATCTTGACCATGAATTTCAAAATAACTACACAAAGTGATGATAAAAAGTAGATTTTTCTACTGGAACTAATGGTGATTCCTTCCGTTGTTTTGCACAGCATATGCTGTTCATAAATAATGTCAGAATTGGGCCAAGTCTCCTTAAGAAAGGTGGTCATTTAATGTAAGTAAATCCACATTAAATATTGAAGATCAGAAAAAAGCTGCCTTTTCAAAGAGGTCACTTTTAAGTGAAGGAAACAACAATGCATGTGTGCGGATGGCCAGTTCCACACTGGGTGACACAGAGTTAATGGCTCATAGAGAGCATATACATGTTTTTTAAAGATGTTTTATTGCTTACAAAAGGAAGTAGTCTAGAGAGACTGGATACATAAACTGGCTCCAGCCAGCTGTGGCTGTCAGGCTAGGAAGGATCCTGTTCAATTAGTGTTGTAAAATAAAATACTTTGTAAAGGAAATAAACACTATGAGAGCTAAGATTCATGCTTTCAAATATACACAAGGTTTGAATTTTTAATTAGGGCTGCTAATTACAGTCATCAGAAAGCAGAACAGAATAGATTTTACCTTACATTTAGCAGACAAGCCTTCAACCCCAGTGTATTTTTCAATTTCATTAATATTTTATGAAAATGGCCCTTGCAGCTTCAGCCTATTCTGTGCCTCCTACAAAACTGCCCCACATTATGGATGCCAATGCCTTTAAGCCATGTGCATTAGTGAGATGACAAAATGCAAAACAGCATCTTGTCAACCATTGCATCAATTGATTCTATTAGATAGTGTAAAAACAGTTGGGTGTGAGTTATAATCTAGCTGACACTAATGATGAAACAAGACACTGGCTGGGAGCAGCCATTAGGTGTAAGCCAGAAATTAATGCTTCTAATATTTTTGAACAAATTAACCTTAATGAACTGGCCATGTATATACTGTAGCATACACTGATAAGTCAATTAGTAGAGAATNTCTGTGCACACAACGCTATTGCAGCAATCCTACAGTAAAATCAGATTATATTTATATTTAAATACATTCTATCTCTAATGTGCAAAAGTCCAGTCTTGGTTTTTTCAGTGAACATTTTGATGTGGGAGTATCATTAAGCAAATACAAAATTCACTATGTCATCATACTGACAGATCAGACACTGCATTGATGTGTTTATATAAATGCTTTAAGTTCACTGATGTTTAACTGTAACTATTTTTGGGACCAAATGGTCCCTGTTTCTAGCTGAATTCATCATGTACTGATCAACATTGCCAGTATATTGCCTTTCTGTTCATTGCTATTTGTGAACATTCTCTGATGCAGATTCTTACATGCCCTAAACCAAATCATTGTCTAAAAAGATACATCAGCATTTTAAAATAACCAATCTGATGTGAGACCCTAAATTCTAGGGATTCCATTTACAAGCAAGCTAGAAGGCGGAAGCAGCTAATTTATAAGGAAGCACAGAACAAAGGTAAGGCACTTGCCAACAATAGTTTGTTGGTTTAACTTTGACTCGCTTTACTGGGAAAGAAGAAAACAGAATTTTCAATGTGAACTGTCAGCCTCAGTTATGACAGGGCTTCACTAGTTAGAAATTCAGAGTTCCTCCTCCATTGGCAGAATGATGTAAAGAAAACCACCAAACAGAATTCTTTCAAGTTTCAGCTACAACTCTACTTAAATAATTTACTTTTTAGTTTTACTCAGACTATCCTTTTTAAACTTGGTTGACATTTTCGTTGACAAGCACATTTTATTGCACAAGATCAGTAGTGAAATTGGCAGCAAAAGAGAGCGAGAGGGAAAAAAGCTGGCTCTGCTCAATGAGAGAACTACTATCTTGCCTTTGGGAAAAAACAATGCTGGTACTGACCCTTTCTGATAACTGGTAAACCAGTCAGTCTAAGTGAAATATTTGGTTACTTTGAAGGTTTCCTTTTCCTACAAGAAGCAAACCAGGGGCTGTTTAGTGAACACATTTAAATCAAGCCAGCAATAATAATATTGAGTGTGAACATTGAACCTTTACATTAATCCCTTATGAAATATTGATAGCTTCAGTTAAAACTGATGAAGACCAAAAAAGTCCAAAACTAAAGAAGAAGAAAAAAAAAATGGAAATAACATAGAATCATACGACTGTTTCAGTTTGAAAACACCTCTGAGATCATAGAGTCCAACCATTGACTAACATCAACATTCCTATTAAACCATGTCCCAAAGTGCTGCATCTACACAATTTTTGAACACCTCCAATGACAGTGACTCCATTACCTCCTCAGGAAACCTATTTCAATGCTTGACTATCCTTTCAGTAAATATTTTTTTCCTTATTATTCAGTCTAAACCTTCTCTGGTGCAGTTTGGGAGCATTTCCTCTTGTTCTATGTCTACATACTAGGGAGAAGAGACCAACACCCTCCCCACCACAAGCTCCTTTCAGGTAGTTCTAGATGGCAATAAGGTCTCTCTACAGCCTCCTCTTCTCCAGATTAAACAATCTCAGATACCCCAATTGCTTCTCACAAGATTTGTTCTTCAGGCTCTTCACCAGCTTTGGTGCCCTTCTCTGAACACACTCCAGCAATAAAATGTCCATCTTGTAGTGAGGATTCCCCAAATGAACCCAGTATTAGACATGCAGCCTCACCAGTTCTGAGGACAGTGGCACGATGGCTTCCCTATTCCTGCTGGTCACACTATTCCTGATACAGGCCAGGACACTCTTGGTCTTCATGGTCACCTGAGCACACTGCTGGCTCATATTCAGATAGATGTGAACCAGTCCCCAAATCCGTTTTGGCTTGGAAGCTTTACAGTCACTCTTTCCCAAGCCTGTAGCATTGCATGAGGTTGTTGTGACCCAACTGCAGGATCCAGCACTAGGCCTTGTTAAACCTCATACTGCTGACCATGGCATCTTAATATGTAGTTGGAGGTGGCTCTGCTCACTGCAAGGGAGTTGTACAAGATGACCTTTGAGGGTCCCTTCCAGCTCAATACAATTTGTGAATCTGTAAATATCGCTTCTGGTGTCCAAGACACCTGGCTCTCATATTCCAAATGTGGGATGCTACTTGATTGTCAAAAGACAGAATAAACAATAGGCATTTTCAATAGATTTGTATCTATACAGTGAATAACTGTATAGATACAAATCTATACATACTTCCTAAGTACCTCTTGGAGAATATAGACTAGAAAGAGCTACAGTAATATCCCAACCAATATTCTGTTCAAAAGCATCTGTTCCTAGAAAGCCACACATCAATGTTGCTCTTGGAGTGTTGAAGCCTTACACTGTCACCAACATTGCACTCATTTGGGTGGGGTGTTTTGAAGACCTTAATGTAATGTTAAACTGGGGACATTGGTGGACATGTTTTTGTGCCTCATGATCTTCAAATTAAATAAAGGCAAATTTCCCACTTTGGCAAGCCAGTTTAATCAGCAATTGTTTTGGATTCATTTCCAAAATTTGTAAGAGCCAGTGACAAATACTTATGTAAGTGATTTGCAAGAAAAAGTCACACTGGCTTATATTTTTGGTCAAGTGGAAGTCTTAGGTCTTAAGCCAGACAATTCTTCCCATTCTACCATGTTTGTTCTGTGCTCCCTCTTTTCTCATTTTTGTTGTGTGGGTAAACATCATCATCACCACCACCACTTTAGTGAGGGTGATGAGTTTTGGGGTAGTTTTTCAGGCTGGTCTCTGGAGAGAAGTAATGAACTCTTCAGATAACACATTCTTTAGGGAATGTGTTTGGGGTTCTGGCAGACATGCAGTTGGATACGGCGCAAAGTCTCTCAGCTAGACTACTCAGAACTATCTCATCCCATGCAGCTGAAATCTTGGCCTTGTTTAAATCATGGGAGTTTCTCAGTGGACTTCTTGACACAGCTAGAATAAACACAGGAAAGCATAATGAAGGGCAGTGTATTTTGCCTGGAAATCTAATTTATAAAAACTACAGGAGTGATTAGGTGCAATGGGTGTACAGTTCTTCCAATTTCTTTCTGATACCTTCCACCATAATACAATTGTTGATATGTTGTTATGCCTATAATGGGAAATACAAGTCCCTTTCTGATCTGGTAACAGCATAAAGAGTTTATGAGGAGCCCACGCTTTGGCGAAACTCAGTCCATCTCTCACGTCATTAGTACTTAGAATGAGAACACATACTATATTAAGATCTTTTTATGTGCATCTCAGACCTATTTAACCTATTAATTTTAGTCTCCCAGGAATGTATCTTTGGTCAACCTGCACTTTCACCTTCTAGATACAAATTAGAGTGCTAAGAAGAGAAGACTGGAAAATGGAAGGGAAAGGTGTCCCCAGGCTCCAAACACAGAAGGCAGAAAGAGCAGCTGGGATTTTGCAGAAATGCAGGCAAGTTTGGAGGGAAGCAAGCATAAGTGTAGAAAAGAGAGGATAATTGCTTAAATTTCTCAATATCCCTATCCTCCAAAAAACCCTGAAGTAGCCAGCTAGGCTAAGGATCATCTCAGTACCAGGCTGTACTCACACAAGTCAATACTGTAGGTGTCTTTCTCACTTATCATATCACATAGTGGAGTAAGAAGTAATTATAGCCATACCACTAAGCTTTGCTTGAACACTTCTTTGTATGCAGTTTCCACCGAATCATTCTATATGCAGTATTTCACTAATATTTATATTTTTAAGCATTTCAGAATCTGCACTGGGGTAACATCTACCTGAAGGCAATGTGTGGATCACAGAGGTGGAAGAAGAGAGACCATCTTTTCTTCTATAGTTTGTAGTACAGTTTAGCCAAGGACCGGAAACTTGGGCTTCAGGTTTCAGTTAGGACACACTAGGAATTAAAATTATTAAGGATCTCAGGAGTCCACTGTGTGGGATCAGTTATGCCTAAAAGGACCTGACTGCTTAGGCAGAACTTTCATCAGCTTTAATAAGTCTTGTCTGCACAAAGAGTGAGACTTAAAGTAAGGACTGCAACAATAGATACTGCATATGCTATAATTTAAGGAACCTACATCTGACTGAGAGATGTGTATCTTTCTCCCAATTCGTGTATGAGTTAAAGACACGACTTCTGCTCAGAAGACAAAAGTTCTTGCCCTAACCAAAGAACACCAAACTGCCATTAACATCACATGAAATTTTGCCTGAATAAGATCTGAATACAGGCTGACAAAACTTCAGGCTTTAGCACCATGTGCACAAGGAGAAAACACTGCTGTTTGCATGTGGGTATGACTGAGTTGTTCTTCAGAAGCAGAGTTCATCAGATTTGTCCTGAAATGCTGGCATTTCAGACCTGTGAAGTTTACATTCTAGCAAACATTTCATTCACCAAGGAGAAAAATACAAGCCTAGTAATTCAGTAGGGAAAAGAAAAAACGGGTAACAAAAGAAAGAAATAAGCAAAAAAACCTCACAAAGAATATTGTGTTATATATTTTTTTTATATAACCACTACAAGAATCATTTTATAGCGTTTTCCATGTAATTACTGCCAGACCTGTTTAGCAAATGTGAAATACTCATTAGCAATTACTTAACTATACATATATTAAAGCTAATTAGTAAATAAATTAAGCATATAATTAATTGCTTTAATCAGTAGGCTCTTAATATTGTAATTATCACTTGATACATTAAGGGCATGTTAAGAATACTTTTCTCCAAAAAATACATTGTTAATTAATCATTAAAACTTATCTTATTACATGCTCATTAATGATTTATTACAGATACAAGGGCCAAATTCTTCTCTCAACTGCAGCAGAGCTAACTCTGCTGAAGCCAATAGAGCTTCACTTGCATAAATGAAGGAGAATTTGGTCATGTTAATTAAACTTAATGTTTGTCAGTGTGTATCACCATCGATGGAAATCTGTAGTGCCTTGCTCACTTTAACCTAATAGGAGAAAATTGCCTTTCTTTTACACTCCTTTGCTGTAGCTGAACATTGTCCCTCTGTAGACTGAGCTCAGAGGCAGCAAGTTGTAATAGCTAGGCAATGAGACAGGATTAGAGAGATCCAGTTTCATTTCTTGCCCATCACAATCTATGAATTCCAGATCAATGTATGGATGATATCTTCACTTCAGATTGCTGCCCAAATATGACAAGTGATTGCTTCTAGGGATCAACTAATTTTCTTTCTCAATGTAAATATCTAAAACAAGAGCAAAGGTCTAAGGGTGTTAATTTGAAAGCTGACTATCAGACCCAGAAGTCAAAGGACAGGTAAGATGAAAAGCAAACTTTCTGTGACTCTTTTTAACTTATCTTGAATATGGCTTGTCTATCTGGACTGTATAATCTCAGGAAGAGAACTTTTCCTCTTGTGATTTTCTATAAATAAGGTACTTGCCATAATGGGCCAAAGAGTGCTTGGTTAAGCTTTCTTGAGGGAGTAAGAGTAATAACACTGTTTGCAGAACTTCTTCATACTACAAGTTGTTGTAGAGATGGTAAGATGAAGAGGGAGAAGGAACAACAGATTACTGAGCAGACAATATTTTCTCTTATGTGCAGAGTTTTGATGCAGAAGCCTTTGGTGTACACTATGAAATTGTATTCAGCATTGCAGGGTGAATGAAAGGTAATCTGTATGTTAAAATTATGCATGAGTTCTGAAAACATGATCAGCCCTAAGAAAAATGTCTCTTCTTTAGTCATATTTTCACTGAAGGAAAGAAAGATCAGTAACAGTAACTTGGAAGAAGGGCAGATAATGGAGCTACATTACACCTCAACATGAGGAAAATCTTTTTTTTACTGTAAGGATGATGGAGCACTAGAACAGGCTGTCCAGAGAGATTGTGACATCCCTAGAATCTTTCAAGACTCTTCTGGATGCATTCTGGTGTGATTTGTCCTGGGTGATCCTACTTTGGCAGGGTGGTTAGCCCCTGGAGGTCTCTTCCAAACTCTAATGTTTTGTGATTTTACAGTGGACCTATGACACATTTGAGTTGTGGTGAACATTTCCCAAGTGGAAAAGACAATTAATATGGTGAATGTTGCTTAGATACTCCTTTGTAACTTTACATGCCAAATCTAAACAAGGTCATTATGTAACTTTAACATTTACTAAGGGAATACTAGGGCAAGCAAAGCTGGCAGAGCTTTTGGCAGTGGACATTATTATCCAGTGGGTTAAGTGGAGGCCTCTCACTTATCTGATACTCTCCATAGGTTTTAGAGAGTTAAGCTGTAATGGCAAAATAGCTAAAACTTCCCAATTCCTCCACCATAAAGGGAAAAATCAAAGTGTTATGATTTTGACTCCGCCAGCAGCTAAGGTTCAACACAGCTGCTCTCATGAAGCTCACAGAATCACAGAACTTTAGAGGTTAGAAGGGACCTCCAGAGACCATTGAGTCCATCCCCCTGCCAAGGCAGGATCACCTAGATCAGTCTGCACAGGAATGCATCTAGGTGGGATTCTGAAAATCTCCAGAGAAGGAGAATCCACAACATTCCAGGGCAGCCTGCTCTAGTGCTCTGCCTCCCTCGCTGTAAAGTCTTTCCTTGTGTTGAGGTGACACCTTCTATGCTCTAATTTGTAGCCATTGCTTCTTGTCTTATTGCTGCTGACCAGTGAAAAGAGATTATCCCCATACACTTGACACCCATCCCTCAGACACTTGTATATCCCATGCCATCATGGTGTCGAATACCTGTTAGCGGGTCCAACTGGCTGTCCTGGCTACATTCCCTCCCTGTTGAACCCTGAACACAAAGTGAAAAAGCAAAAACTTTCAAAAGAGTTTCCTTGAATTGATGCTTCAAACAGAAACTAAAGATATGAAAAGAATATGAATAAGATAATGAAGATAATGAAGATAATGAAGATAATGAAAAGTTCACAAACAGATCTAATGCACACTTAAGACTAAACATCTGAGATCCTTGTTAGTAAAGAATCTATTCTTTGTACTTCAAATAAATTACTTCTTTGACAACTTATGTGCAAAACTGTCCTGAAGACATGAGTGTCATTCACATGTACAAAGTGTAGCCAATAGCAACTTTGAAGAAAAAACACAGGGAGAAAGGATACACTTGTCTTTAAATTTACATTAAAAGAAACTTATTTGACAAAGGCAAAAGTATACAACATTTGACATAGTAAACAGGAAAGTAAAGGCACAAATCCTATGGTACTATGAGCCGTATGTATCTCACCGTCAGTATTCAAGGGTCTTCTACTAATGCTGAGAAAAATGCACCTGCATTTGAGTGTTCTGATAGTATTTCTTCATACTGATTACAAGTCTAAGGGTAGACATGACTCACTGCAGAATTCATCCATTCTTAGCAGCAAAATAAATTTGATAGAAAAGTGCTGGCGATTTCCTTAAAACAAGGAAATAAGCAGTATTCGTTTGTGTTCTGCCTGAGAATATTGCTAATTTTGTTTATACCATAATCTACTTTTTAAAAAATAAATCCAAGCCCACATAATGGAAAGGTTGCACTGGTTTAAATGAACTTAGCTACACTGATTCAGATTCTTATAATAGGCTTGTTTAAGCTTGGTTAATACATATTCAAATATGTGTGAATGTATTTATTAGTTCAAATAAAGGTAGCAAATTGCAAGCAAACAAAATAAAAATAGGCAAGAGTTAAGCCAGTGTAAAATAGTACAGATTAGGGATCTACTTCAATTAAATTTTATAATAGAAAGTAATTTTGATTAAGGAAATGCAGCTTTTTATTTTTTTCCTTCAAAGCTGAAAATGTCTACAGAGATAGTAAAGTAGATCAATATTTCCTAAATTAGATATATATTACAATTTACATGGTGAAACAACTTTGATAACTGTCACGTGCAATTAGGACAGTTTGACAGTATCTGCTTTGTGTAGGAAAAGCTATATACTGGAATAGTGGGCTCAGTTTCTCCTTTTCCTGATAATTTCAGCAAAGCTAATTTAAACATTGCTAGCTGCTGCAGTTACAAAATTCCCCATGTGTGTTGTATAAACACAGTTCAGTGAAGTCCCAGCTTGCAAACTACAGCCATTGTGTTGTCACAGGCTACAGTCTGCTCTACCTAGGCACCTAACTTGCATCTCCATTTATCTGTCTATTGAAACAAGATCCCAAAGGAAGCACCAAAACTTTCAGCACTGGCACCAGAGATGTGTGCCTTTGAGGGTCTCCAGAGGGAAAGCCTCCTTGCCTAGCTTGTGTACCTAGACTCAGCCAGATGGGACTTCTAGGTAGGTTTTCAAAGGCACATCACTCTCTCCTTTAGCTATATACAGGATTTAAGTACTTAATTCAGAGTGCTGCTACTCTGCCTGACTAACACAGAGGTACGTGTGAAGTACCTGGGGTAGGGAAGAGTGGCAAAGAGTAACTCCCGGCACCTAGAGTAAAGGTACACGTCCCTTCCTGGCTCAGATGGAAATACTACCATGCATGCTGTTAAAACAGGGATCCCATGTGGGCCATAGTTTATCTCAGAAGATGTTTAACCAGTGCATTGGAGTTTCCAAAGTGGGCCAGGGGAAATTTCAGAGCCCGATTCAGGTTATGGTTTGAAATAAAACATGTTTTTATTAATAATTTTCAAATCTATACATTTGTGGATGTCACCAGTGGAAGCATTAAGAAAAACAACTGTAAACTTATAAAAAGAAGCATTTTATTCTTGCCCTTGTCACCACATTCACTGGAAAAGAACCATATTGGCTCTTTTTTAGCTAGTAATGTCTAATGCAGGAAGACAGGAATAAGCAGAGTAGAAAGCACCTGTCAGCTCTATTTCCCACTCTCCTTGATTAGCATGAAACATTAATAGGGCTCTCAGAAATTCTGGTCTGAAATGGGCTTTGCTTGAAAACGTGTCTGCCTTTACTGCACAAAAGCTGCTGTCATTAAAAAAGGGCAGATAACTAAAGAAGACTCCTTCTTGAAATTTATACCATTTTTTTTCATACAATGACAAATTATTTTAATAATGGGAATCGCACACTCTGCCATTTGTATAATGTTTCCCATAAAATTCTCCCATTAAATTTGCTCCTCTACTTGACTCATATCTTTTTTTAAAAATGACACACACAAAATGATACATCACGCATTCTTACAAAGAATTGGAAGTGAACATACTGTAATGGGTTAACATACGTTTTAATAAAATTTTCATTGTTGCACATTTCACTTTTCGGTACTGAAAGCCAGGGCTGTACCAGTAACCCCAGGCGATGCCTTAGGATAAAACAAATCATATGGTGGTGAACTATTTTCACCTATTTATCCTTCTACTGAAAATATATTCATAAATACAAAATGAAGCTAAGATATGTAGCCAGTAACATTGTACATAACAAAAAAAGGTATTCTCTAGTATTTGTATTCTATTATTTTTTTATAATATACCTTCTGCATTCCTAAGGTGTTTGGGCTTCTGTTTTTACTCTTTACATATTTTGCAAGCCACCAAACTATTATAAGTTAATTTTTGTCAAAGTGGGCAGTAGCACGTGTTTGAATCCATATAGTTAGATGAAACCCTGTTGCACAACCTAATACAGCACATGCACTATGAGCCAAAAAAATGTGTGTAGGTCTATTTATTTATCAGCTGGAGTTTTCTGAAGTAGAAACTTTTGATTTGTGGCATATGTAGGTTTATTTGCTTGTAGACAATCTACTTTAAAAGATCTGTGTCATCAAAAATGTTCCTGTACACATCAGCATATTAACTGCTTGTTAGCTGGGATTATCTCAGAGAATAAATGTTGAAAAAATGCCCTGAATATTCATTTTATTATGGAGAAACTGTACTATTTAGGAATAATAGGTTTTGTTTCTTCGTTACTACATAGGAATTCTGGAATAGGAATGCTGTTTTGTTGCCACAAACTGAAATGATGTGGTAACAATAAATTAAGCTCATTCAAGTAGCACCTAAGGTCTATTTTTTTTAGATTTCTTATTTTGTTGCCTCCCTGCAGCAATTTGAAGGTGGAATAAAAAAGGAGGATACCGAGAAAAAAGATTTTTTAAAAAAAATTAAAAGGCAAGAAACAAACAAAAAAAACCCCAACAGCTGATGCAACTGCTTTTTATTTGCTTAAATTTTAAGATTTCAAATTTTAAAATATCCATATCTCCATTTCTCCTGTATTGTCCCTCTTCTCTTCACAAGTCTAATACCACTAAGGGAAAGATGTTTCAGTTTGTCTTCTAGTATATTCATCAAAACCATGTCTCTTCCATAGGACTGATATTATACATAATTATATGAAAGCATATTTATTCAAAAAACAGCTTAAGAAACCACACCAAGTGAGTTTGCAACCAACTTGCAAGTCTTAAAATACTTACTTCTAATAGCAAGAAATCTTGCAGAGTATACAAATCACAGGGACATATATTATGAATAACATAGAATTATCATAATTTTGCACTAATCTTTTTTTTTTTCTTTATGGGTTAAAAATTATACATGAAAGGTTATCTGGTTTTGGTGGGGTTTTTTTTTGGCCTTGTTATTTTAAAAATATATAATTTTTCATGGAAAGCAGAGCTGAGGATAAAATTGCTTCAGAGCTTTTTCCATTCTCTGTTTACATATGAGCAACGCTGATGAGGAACTTGCTGCTCCTCATAGGCTCTGCTAACAGTACTAGAATTTACATTTCCACACCTTTTTGATGCATCCCAATAGTGCAACCTAGAAACAGAGAAGATGAATAGAAGAGAATCCTTAAAAAAATGTACATGAAACAGTCAGTAATGACACATGAAAAATGGCTAAGGAGAATGCTGATGTGTGCGTGCGTGCGCATTGCTTGCTTGCTTTCTGTCTCTCTCTCTCTCTCTTTTTTCTTTCTACTTCACACAAATTCTTCTTAGTCGAATACCACCCAATAAGTCTACACAAAACAAAAAATTCATCTCCAAAACTGTTAATATATAGCAATAGAATAACAGGTATAATGCATATTTGCTAACCGTGGTGCATTTTCTAGTAAAAATGCTTTGCAGTCTGCCGGCTTGTCAATCTTTAATAGAAACTCATCAATTATTTGTGGGCAGGAGATTGAAGCAGCTAATAGCTCAAATATATTCCTCCATTTCATTGCATCAGTAGCTCTAAATTAATGCCTGCATTCCACGCCCCCCCCC
>VWZI01005063.1:91228-196944 GCA_013396835.1 Psilopogon haemacephalus
GGGGGGAGAGTGCTGAAAAGGGCTTCCAGGAATGGAGCAAAGCCAAACTGAGAACTACAGAGTCCAGTATGTGCTGCCTTGGAGCCTTGACAGAATATAATCCAAGAGAACCTGGCCATAACACATTCTGTCATCTACCATGCACTCTTCTGTTGTGGAGTGATTTAGAACATGTTCAGCACTCTAGCTGAAGGTAAATGCCAGAAAACAAAGATTAATTTGGGAAAGAGACAGTGTGACTACTTTTCAGAGCGTGGCCTCAAGCACATAACTAGTGAGTTCACCAATTGTTTGCCAATTGATATAATTACGTTTTCTGATCTTTTTCCCTGTCTTAAGCATAAAGAATATAAACTTAGAAAATGCTGACAGCCTAGAAGAAGATTGGACAGGACAATCATATTTTCAATTATGCCATGTTGTCGTGGTTTAAATCTGGTAGACATTTAAGCGCCACACCACTGCTTACTCATTTCCCCCACCTCATATCACAAGTGGAACAAGGGAAGAAAAAAAAGAAGGGTAAAATTAATTAGATAGTTTCATAAAAAAAGGAAAAATTGAGATAGAAAGAGACAAAACAAAACAAATGATATGCAAGCAAGCAAGAACTCAATGCCTTCCAAGTAGAAGACTGATGCCCAGCCAGTTCCCAAGCAAAAAAGGGCTAATCCACTCAAATCCCCATTCTCTCCCTTTTTGTTGCTGAACATGACATTGCATAGCATGGAATATCTGTTTGGCTAGTTTGGGTCATCTGCCCAATTGTGTGTCCCTGTCTCCCCAAATTTATTCACTTAGGGGTCAGAGTAAGAAGGCTTTGACACTTGAGGACACTGTTCAGCAATAGTTAAAATTTTGATTAGTAGTTATCAATATTGTTTGGTCAGAAAATCAAAAGATGGTACCACACAAGCTGCTATGAGGAAAATTAGCTGTCTTCCAGCCAAAACCAGTGCACAGGTAAAGGCTGCATCAGCTCCATGTGATTCCCAAGTGAACTCTGAATCCCACATCATATTGATAAGTATCATCAGACATCCTGGGTCTGATCTTTTACAGGAAAGCCATATCAGGTCCTTTACAGGAAAGACATCTGCACCTCTGAAAATAAGGAGCTGAAGTCATTCCTCCTGCTGCGTGTCATCTCCCTGGACTTCATTCAGTGGTTAATTTTTGGGAAAACTCTAGTGTTTTTTTCAGATACCCTAAGGTCCCCAAGAAACCTGTGTGGATTCGCTAAATGTGACATGACTCAGAGGGGACCTGAGCCCATCCACAGCTTTAGCTGGCAGTGAGGCAGCTCATGCAATCTCAACTACCAGTGTGGGAGTTACTCTCTCTGAAAGCAAATGGATTGACTGACTGAGGTCCAAATTCTGTCCAAGTAAGTGCAGCCTGTGCTACACCCCAAGCAATGGATAAATTAATGTTTTCCTTCTTTGAATAGCTGCAATATTGATTATAGTCAGCTCCTTCTACAGAGATTCAAGATGGAGAGGAGTGGCTTTTTTAGCCTCAAGTCTTTTCTAGAGGCTTCTTTATGCACCATTGCAGCTGTTTCCCATGTGTCTGCTGCCAGGCTGTGATGAGCACTCTGTGCCTACATGTAAAATAAGATTTTAAGTCAGATTTACCTTTCAGGCAAATGTTTTGTTCCAGGTGGAGAGGTGTCATTCCTCCCATGTGAATTTTCATGTTCAGAAAATCAGCTTTTTGTGGTCACAGCTTTCTCTGCAGCATAAACTGCAACACAGGGACACTTTAACACATATGAAACAGTTACTAAGGTGGGATATCTGTTTTAGCAGAAGACTGAAAACAGGGAGCGGATAAGTGAATTTTGTCTATATGTAGTATTATAAACTGCTTGTGGTTAGGAGCAGAAAGCACTTTAGCACAGGACTACTTGGAAAATTACTTTTATTGATATATTTAGCATCATTACCATGTACTAAGAGATAGTGTCTTTTATTTCTTTTAAAAGCAACTACGGTCCTTTCAGTAAGTANTTTTTTCTTTTTTTTTTCTTCTTTTTTTTTTTTTTTTTTTTTTTTAATCCAGCAATAAGACGTGAAATATGTCAACATATGTTCTAAGTCCTGGTTATCAAAACGAAAATATATAACAAACCAGTTAACTTCCATCAGCACATCTCTTTGAGTTATCTTGTGTGTTGGTCACTGATGAATGTGACAGATTTGCACCCACAATGGCCCAAGAAGATTCAAATTGGAATCTCCAATGTGAGCTGTACTCTAAGGGGTTACATTCTGATAATAATAGAAACTTTCTACCAAGGATTCCACAGGGATTTGTTCAGCCAAAAGGATAACAGAATAACAGAACTGTATTGGAAAGAACATTTAAAGGTCTTCTAGTCCAATGCCTATGCCATGAGTGTGGACATCTCCCACTAGATCAGGTTGCTCAAAGTCTCCATTCAGATTGACCTTGAATACTTCCAGAGATGACACGTCCACAACTTCTCTGGGCAATCTGTTCCAGTGTGTTTTCATTTTCATCATAAAACATTTCTTCCTTATGTTCAACATAAACCTACCCTCTTCCAGCTTGAAACTATCACTCCTTGTTCTGTCATTACAGGCCTTGGTCAAAAGTCTATCTCCACCTTCTATATAAACATTCTTTAAATATTGAAAGGCCGTAAAAACATCTCCCCTGCAGCCTTCTGTTCTCCATGATGAACACCCATGACTGTCTCAGCTTTTCTTCACAGAAAAGGTGTTCCAGCCCTCTGATTGTTTTTGTAGCTCTCATCTGGACTTGCTGTAACAAATCCATGTCTTTCTTGTACTGCAGACTCCAAGGCCAGATGCAGGACTCCAGGTGAACTCTCACAAGCCTGGAGTAGAGGGAAGTCTCACCTGCCAGACTTGTGCCATATTTCTTTTTATGAAGCCTGCAATGTGGTTGGCATTCCATAATGACTAGTTTTTCATCCACCAGTAGTTCCAAGTTCTTCTCCACAGGGCTGACCACAATCCCTTCATCCCTCTGCTTGTATTGATACCAGAGTTCACCCTGACCCAGATGCAGAACCTTGCCCCAGGCCTTGTTGAACCTCATGAGTTCAACTTCTCAAGCCTGTTAAGACCCCTCTGGATGGTATCCCATCCCTCCAATGCACCACTCAGCTTGGTGTCATCTGCAGTTTTGTCAGGGGTACACTCAATCGTACTGTCTACGTCATTCGTGAAGATGCTCAAAAGAATTTAAGCCTGTATGGATCCTTGAGAAAACCAATCTTTAATGGTTTATACTGGCTTCCCTAGTAGCACAGAGCAGTAGACTTTCCAGATGTGCTAGACACATCTTTCTTCAGTTTTGGGTTGCCTTGGTTCCCTGAAATCCAATTCTGTGAAATGAAGTTGCAAAATCATTATGGTGCCAAAAGGTCTACTTCAAGTAATTGTATTCTTTTTGCATTTGTATTGCCATAATGCTAGGGTAGAGGTGATTTGACAGGGATGTTATGGACAAAGAACAAGAATGTTCATATCTTGTGTTAATGTAATGATTATATAATTTTTTTCTCCTATTTGGAAAACTTCTATTTTAAAAATTCAGATTTTTTTTTTTTTTAAAGGGACGATTTCTATGTCATCTGCATTAAAAAAAAAAAAAAAATGCTCCGCTGTCATTGAGATCAAATCAATCCCTGACTTACATCAAGATAGTTAACAATCTTCTGACTCTGCTTTCCATCAAACATAATGGTGCAGTATAAATTATTCATCTCCATAATAAACCTTTCCAGTGAGTTACCATCATTTTTCCAAATCAGGAAAATATCACTGATGTGCTATAACCATTACAAAAACTGTTTTAATTTCTTTAGGGTGCATAACAATTCTTCAAATACCCCCATTTCAATCATAAGTCATAATACCATTGAGAGGATCTTCTTGTTGTTGCACTAATCAGGACAATTAAATGCAATTCATCTTATTTTGGGTAATCTTTATGTAATATATAGCTACATTGGATATTCCTCTATCAGGTCACTAATGTTGCCTTTTGTCGTGATGAGATATTTGAATAATATTGTGCTTTATGCTCTGATGCAGCTACACATGACGGAGATGAGCAGATGGGCCAAATTCTGCTGAAGTCAACAGAAGCTGTTTTCAGCCTTGTGATGGGTTAGGAACTTTGCCCTCACCACACTATTGAAATTTACCAGAGTAGCTCAGAGGGCTTGGAAGTAAGATGAAGCTATATTTACTGCAAAGCTAAATTTACAAGCACATATACACAACATATTTACAAATATTTACAATTATATACAAATTAGAAATAATACAGAAATACAAACTCACTCATGGACAAAACAAAAGAAGCCCAGAAGGAGCTTAAAGCTACACCCTTTTTCTCCTTCTACTTTCCCAGACAGACAAACAAAACAACCAACAAAGCTTACCTTGTTTTCTGTTAGCCAAGATTAATGGAGAGATATTAGAGTGGAGTAAGGAGGAAGCAAATAGATCCAGCATCACAGACCAGAGTGGGACAAATTATTTACTTTCTGGTCTTTTATCCCTCTCAGCAAGCCAATGGATGATACAGACTTCATCATTATTTTCTTTTTTTACAACCAATGATCTAATTTCACTCATTATAATATTTCAGTTAGCATCAAACCAACACAAACCTGAACTGGGTAGAGGTCTTGTGGTCTGTTTCTGTTTGCTGCCTGGATGTGTAGCTGTTAGAAGTAATCTTTTTTGAAGAACTTCTTTGTTTTTCACTTTCTGGACTTCCATTAGTGTTGCAAAGCTATGCACTGCCCATTCAAAGGTTCTTGAAACCAGGAGCTTTTCATTATTATTCCAGCTTCAGAAATACAGGTTGAACTCTAGCATAATTGCATACATATATACAGTTATGTGTATGTGTGCAGTTGAACCACCCTACTATGGAGAATGGAGAGAACTGGTACCACTCTTCTCCATGCAAAGTACATTGAACACATTTCCCTTTGCAACTTGAGTGAATCATCAGACATCTCTTCCATCTCTTTCTTTACCCCCATATTTTGCATTCTTTTACTTTGGAATTTTCTCATTTTGTTTTCCCTCTTTGACGTGCCTGACTTCCTAGCTACATCTCTGCATGTATCCCAGCCTCAGTATTGCATTTTATGGTTTTTCATGTCATAGGAAACAATTGCTCATGGAATCCTTTCAAGAACAAGGAAAATTCAGAACACCAAAGATTGCATTTTATCAAAATATATTTGAACCAAATTAATTTATAACTGGCACATGGTCCCTAGACGTGTAGGGAACAAGAAGTTTTCCTGATACCTGCTAAGATGACTCACAGATCAATTCATGCATATTTAGTTGACACCTTTCTCATTCAAATTTACTATGGACTTTTTGCCAGATTAGGAAAAAAAAAAAAAAAAGACTTGAGTAAACCCAAGACGTGTCTTTATAAATATTAGAAATATTTAAAAGGGGGATTCTTTATCTTTTATCAGCATCATAGAATAAATGCAGAGACAGTACATTTTGTATCATATTACTAAGAGGATTACAGCAGTATGAATGACTTGAATTACCTTGGGTATTTTCCTAGCTATAAAGCTATTTATTCCTTATTGCTGGAAGGTAATACTCATGCTGAAAAATGGGACACAATGTTAATTGAAAAAAACTTTATGTACATAAAGGCTGCTTACGTGTCTTAGAACTTAACAGTGTAAGAGTGCCACAATACTGAGGTACACAGAGTGCTGTCACTGTTACTGTGGAGGGAAGTATTGAAATAATTCTGTACCTAATGAATTATCATGGAGATGCTCAAAAAGGCCAAGGTAACATAACAGGTGCATAGCTGTTGTCCCATATAGGGTTGATAATATCCTCATATTACAATTTGTAAAGTAATTTCTAAGACTTTTGATTACGAATCTGCAAACCTTAGGTACAGAAGAAACATTTTTCACTGTTCTTTCGGCAGACTGTCCCCTTTCTGGAGACAGCAAGTTAAGCCACTTTGGTGAAGAATATATTCACTGAGATTGTGGTAAGAAAGCCAGATAAGTAAGGAAATACAGGAGGACACATTTCTGATTTCATAAGCACTGGAAGGGATACCCTCAACATCACATTGGCCTTCACATTTGCCTGATATATACTCCTAGGATTTGTTGGGCATCTCTTCCATCTGGAAGCTTCAGAAGCTCCTATCTAGAAAGTCTAGAATGACTAAATTTGATATTTAAAATTTTGATATAGAGGGCAAATAGGTTTAATCTTATCCTTTGTTACCAAAATAATTATGGATACTCTGTGTATCAAGCAGAGTTGACAAATCCTTTTCTTCAAAAACAGGAATATTTTGGATTCCTATTTAACGATATGACTGCCCATTTAATTATCAGGGTCAAAAACCAGAAATACATAAATAAAATACCTAGTGCATTATGAAATTCATAATTCTGCCAGAAGGAGGGCAGCAGAGTTATGCATAGATCTTTGCTGTTTCATAATGAAAATGGAAAAATATACATATATCAACATATTTCCATATACTATTATCATTTCGAATGGGGCTAGAGGGGAATTTTGAACTATATGAACTATATGTTCTTAATACTTGATGCATTCCCTAAGACGTAACAGAGTAACAATAATTAATAAGACCAAACACAAAAATATGCAATTCCATAGCTATGTTTTCTACTCCTAAATGGGTTGTAAATTTGAATAAAACTAAGAAAGTACTATAAATGTATCTATGTATCAAAGGACATGGAGATTTATACACAGAGGTAAGCTCCATTAAGCATAGTACTGTTAGCAAAATATTTCTGAGAGTTATCTGATTTCCTGCTAGTGGAAATGAAGAATATTTCACCATCTGTACTGTAGCTGTATTCTTTTTTTTTTTTTTTTGCTATTGTAAAAATGAAAGTGCACTGAACTACCAAACCACAAATTTTGCATTCATCCCACAAGATTTTCACTTTCACTGTGGAAAAGTACTGGAGAAGACATCAACAGCAATAAAATATGACTACTACTAATGCTTAAAAGAGTTGTGTTCACAGGATGTCAAGGGTTGGAAGGGACCCAAGGAGATCATCGAGTCCAACCTCCCTGCCAGAGCAGGACCATACAATCTAGCTCAGGTCACACAGGAACGCACTCAGACAGGCTTTGAAAATCTCCAGAGAAGGAGACTCCACAGCCTCTCTGGGGAACCTGTTCCAATGCTCTGTGACCCTTATAGTAAAGAAGTTCCCCCTTGTGTTGAGATGGAACCTCTTGTGCTGCAGCTTACACACATTGCTCCTTGTCCTATCACAGGGAGCAAGTGATAAGAGCCTGTCCCTGCCACCTCCCCTCCTGACACTCAGCCCTCAGATATTTATAAACATTTATTAGATCCCCTCTCAATCGTCTCTTCTCCAGACTAAAAAGCCCCAGGTCCCTCAACCTCTCCTCATAAGGCATGTGTTCCAGTCCCCATATCATCCTTGTAGCCCTCTGCTGGACCCTCCCCAGCAGATCCCTGTCCCTCTTAAACTGGGAAGCCCAAGATAGACAGCATACTGAATGAAAATGACTTATCAGTAATATCACTGCTTTCATGTATTTCCAATGATGGCTGCATACAGACTGATAAAGATAAGCATATATATATTGTAAAAAATAAACAGACAGAGCAAACAGGCAAGAGAAGCTCTGTAGAATCCAGGTGAGACAAGTACAACATTTGCAGAATGAGCGATCTTCAAATGTCATGGTGTTCTTGGCAAACATAAATGGAGAAAGACTCAAATTCACCCATCTGATCACTTTTAGAGTTCTGATCAACCAGTTGCTGTGAATGGAAAAGATTTTACTTTCTTGTAAACCTGTTTAAGGTTAGAATGGTAGAAGGTGGTAACAACATACTTTTTCCAGCAACTTATTAGCACATTGGTGAGATACTGCTGGAGAAAAGATTTAGATTTAGATTTACAGAAGATTTTCTTTACTTAACCATCCTCCTATTAAGGATTACAGAAGTAATTGGAATATTTTGGAGCTAAGCTTGCATATATTAATCTCATAATGCCAGTGACTACTGAGCACATGTAAAACCTAAGAGTGATGTTCCTGAAGCTAGAATTTGGCCAATTTAAATTTTATTAATACCAGTATTTCTAAAGGGACTACACTTTCACTTTGAATGTCAAACATGTTCCAAGAATATTGGAGTGGTTTAGTAGTGTGTTCAGTCACAGATAATTTAATCAGATCACAGATTTAATTAAATAGTATTCACCACTCTTTTAATGTTAATTCTATCATCACTAATTATGTCAAATAGTGGATCTAAGCAACGTTTTGACTGTTGCTGGAGACAAAATAAAAAAGATTAATTTTATAACTTCATCCTCAGTAAGACTGGATTCCAGCCTCAACATAAGGAAAGGAAATGGCAATGTTCAAGACACGGTAAGAGCAAGGCTATAGCCTGAAGAAAGTAGAGGCAAAAAATCCTATTGCTTCAGCCATTCTGACGTGCAAAATTTATAAAGGCAAAAGAGAGGTTTTATTTGTTTAAAGACAATACATATGAAGTTGATTCAGGTGATCAGATTTAGGTGCCTTAGTAGGTTAGAATTAACAGCTACCTAAGCCCTTTTGAGTAGATTGAACAGAGGCAGGACTAGTCATCTATTGCAGTGGTGGTGCAGGCCTGCCTGGATATTTTCCTATATGATCTGCTTTAGGTATTACTGCTCTGGAATGGGGGTTGGACTCAATGATCTTTAGAGATGCCTTTCAACCCCTAGCATTCCCTGACTCTGTGCCTCTAGGATTCTGTAAAGTGGCCTGTACTATCCAACAGATCTCTGCATGGGACTGACCTTCATGACACCTAATGAAGAATGCGCAAAACCCTGATGTAATTCTAGAGCAACAGCTGGTGCCTAGATGCACTCAAAGAGTTGTGGTCAATGGGGTGGAGTCTAGTTGGAGACCTGTATCTAGTGGGGGTCTCTCAGAGGTCAGTTCTGTGACCAGTACTATTTAATTTATTCACCAAGGATCTGGATGCACTGTCAGCAAGTTTGCTGATGACACCAAAGTGGGTGGATTGGCTGCCACACCAGAGGGTTGTGTTAACATTCAGTGAGACTTGGACAGGCTGGAGGGTTGGACAGGGAGAAATGTAATAAATTCAACAAGGGCAAGTGTAGAACCTTGCACCTGGGAAAGAACAACCCCAGATATCAGCATAGGTTGGAGACTGACCTGTTGAAGGCAGCAAAGGGGAAAAGGACCTGGGGGTCCTAGTGGGTGGGAGGTTGACCACAAGCCAGCAATATGCTCTGGTTGTGAAGAAGGCCGTTGCTATTCTGAGGTGTATTAGAAAGGCTGTCGGTAGTAGGTCGAGAGAGGTTCTCCTGCCCCTCTAATCTGTCCTGGTGAAGGCACATATGGCATATTGTGTCCAGTTATGGACCCCTCAGTTCAAGAAAGACATAGAACTGCTTGAGAGAGTCTGGCACAGAGCCACAAAGATGATTAAGGGAGTTGAACATCTCTGTTGCGAGAAAAGACTGAGGGAGCTGTTGCTCTTTAGCTTGGAGGAGACTGAGGGGTGACCTCATCAATGTTTATAAATATGTAAAGGGCGAGTGCCAGAAGGATGGAGCCAGGCTCTTCTCAGTGATGCTCCATGACAGGACAAGGGGTAATGAGTGGAAGCTGAGGCATAGGAGGTTTCATGTAACATGAGGAAGAATTTTTTTCACTGTGATCATGACAGAACACTGGAACAGGCTGCCCAGAGGAGTTGTGGAGTCTCCCTCTCTGGAGATATTGAAAACCCACCTGGATGTGTTCCTGTGTGATCTGGTATAGGTGATTCTGCTCTGGTAGAACATTAGACAGTTCTACCCTGAGAGATTATTTTGCTTGTCCATATGTATCTTTGGACGTGAACCAGGGCAACATGAATGAAATCCAAAATGTCAGTGGGTTTCCACTGCCCTGTCTGTTGACCCTCATATAGCCTAGGGAGTCTCATATAGCAGTAGTTGGTTTTGGATAAACAGGTAAAGAAACTGACATTTCTCACTCATAGAAAATCCTGGCAATACTAGTTGCAGTATTTCCATTAACTTCAAATGTATATAAAGATATTTAAATTAATTTAATGAAAGAATTGTTACCTTTTAAAAGCATATATTAAGGGCTGAAAAATGTGGAAAGAATTTTCAAGTTGAGTATTCAACTTCAACTAGCATGAGTGGAAGTTAACATTGATTCTGAAAATTTCAGTAGTCCTTATTTTCATTCTTAATAATCTATAAAAATATCCCAAATCTATTACAAAAAGTCCAGATGTAAAAAAAATGTCAATATATCAAGCCCTTTATCAGTTAAATGACAAAGTAAATGCATTATGTTGTAACACATCAATAGCTTGGTGCCAAGCATTCTGGTTTTCCATCTTTTTTTTGGATCCACCATACCGGGAAAAAATGCCTAGGGTAAATTAATTATTAAGTTATCCAAATCCTTAAGAAATAGGCACCCTTCAGGAAAACCTTTGCCTACTTTTTACCCACCCATTCATTCTTATGAAGCTGTGTTTAGTGTTTAATATTGTGGAATTGTTAAACACATCCCCGCCTAACTGAAACCCTACATGTCAAGTTAAAACCCCAGAGATATTTTTTTAATCTTTGAATTGTATATAGATCCCTAATGGAAGCCCTAGACTCCATAGAGCCCTAAATGTAACATCATGGACATGCTGTCTTTAGAAGTCAGTAGCATTTCTAAACTTTTACAAAGGGCAAACATCACACTGAAATTACTGGAACCATTTGTATTTTCTTGCTTGACTATAACGTTAGATGTATACATTATTTATTAACGCAGGATGGATTTTTCTTTTGATTAAATGCTACCGTTACTTTAACAAACAGATATGAGATCCCTGAGCTCTTGGTGTGCAGGGAATTTTGTCCATGCATGCCATGCCAATGGATTGTTAGTAATGGAAAGTGATGGAGTGTGGAGGGGAAGGGGCTTTGCTGAAATACCCTTACTTTCATGGTAATCTACCAGCTACAAATGCTTATCTCAAAGGACTGCACCTTGCTGTAATTGCTACATTTTGTCTGAAGCTATAAAACATTGTTCTCCTTGCCAAAACCATTGAGAATAAGGTGCAATGTTTTAATGTCAGTAAAAAGCCAACAATATATTTAAATTTATAATTCAGTAATAGAAAAATTCAGCTTTGAATAAATAATCTAATAGTGTTGTAGTGTAGTGTCGGATCTTTGATATTTTCCCAACAGATGAGCTATCTGTGGGATAGCTACTGTTGTAGCCAGACTACTGTAAGATAACAGGTATAGGAAAGAAAATAAACAAAAGAAATCCCAAGATAACTCTGTGTATTCCATTTCATTCTATTCCATAATGATAATGATATTACAGTAATATTATTTTTTTTCTTCTGAGCCATGCACCCAAGTGATCTCAGATATAATGACTGTTTTCTAGATGCAGCTTCACTGGGACATGTTGCAATACCTGAAAATTTTTATCACTCCCCAATCTTGGCTTTAGGTGTGTGACTCATCTCATTTGATTTCAGTCATCTAAACATGAAGCTTCTAAGTTTGCCCTACAGTCTCTGACGACAGATAATTCCAGAAAGTGAGTAATCTGCTACATGTCTTCCTCTGTATTAATTAGCTTCTGGAACTGTCTGTCTTTCTGCACTATACCAGTTAAAGCCTACATAGCAAGATGTCTAATATTCAAATAGTTAAACTTCACAGAGGTGAACGTCAATCTTAAAGTTTACTGACTGTACATGAAAGTATTGAGTCCGTTTCATTTTAAAATGTGTACTTCAAATCATAATCCCAAATACTCCTTTTTAAAATATATATATAAAAAAATCTACTACTTCCTAATGTTTATAGTTTAGTATTTAAGATATATTTAATAACATAATAGTGTAAAGCTCCTTTTTTTGCTGTATTTAGTCATGACCTATTGCATAAGCATGAAATGTTTTGCAGCCAGGTAACTGGGTAACCAGCAGAATTTTTTTTCTGCTAAGGAGCTAGGTGGTTCTGAAAAACTATTGTCTTTCTTATGTGAACCTGAAGTGCAGCTCCTATTAGTTGACCTGAATTTAAAAGTTCTGTCTGTGTCTAGTATGTAGTATGCAGATTCAGAATGTGAAAGGCCACAAGAAAAAAGATAGATGGCAATTTCCTCACCACTAAGGAAGGCTCATTATAATCAAGACGTTGTCATCCAGAAGATACAAATAACAGAACATCAGACATTCATGATTGAAATGCTGAATATTCTGAAGCAGAATAAATTACATGTTTGGTTATGTAAAGGTGAGACAGTCCCTGCCCTCGCAGCAATACTATTTGCATATGAGAAGTTACTTGGAAACTAGCAGATAAAAGATTCAAGAAAGGAGCACATTCCTTGTAAGGTGGAAGTCAACTTTGGGGTATACAAAAAATACTAATGATAACAGAAGAAAGTTTATTATATAGCTAGTCAAATTCTTGATGGGTGGATTTGCTACAGGTAATCTAGGTCTAAGAGTAGATTTGAAAGCAGTGAGAGTCAAGCAATAGTTTTAAATATCAGATATGAAAAATATGTGTTTTTCCTAACCCCTAGAACTGCATCAGAATTCAATAAATAAACCTATTCCAGTCACATTATCACTTTTAATGGTATTGACAAGAGAGGAAAGGACTTAAATTACTAACCAAGTATAAAATGTGCTGAAGTCCTTCCAATAAAATTTCATTAATGAATGCACAACAATGAATGAAATGAATGAAAACAAATGTCTGAGGAAGCATAATAAAACAAATTATGGACACACATACGTGTGGACTTCATACCTCAGATTTGTTACCTGTTGAGAGAATTTTCTGATCTGTTTTGGGTGTGATTTTGGGAAGACCTTGCTCCCTTCCAGCCAGCTCCAAAACAGACCTTCACATTAATCTATCTGAGCCTAACAGCTGTTTTACACCAGCTCAGCAGCATTCTGTACCCATGGCTTTTGTCCCACTAAAGTCAGAACATCTCCACACACCAGTCTCTCAGTACTCTGAGCAAAGGTTAAAAAGACATTTCCTACAGAGTGAAGGGGGGTGAAAGAGTGAAAAACAACTATTAAACACCAAGGGCAGAGAAGACAAAGGGATAGAAAGTGTTCCAAGAGTCAGAGCAGCATTTGGTATGCAGTCTGTGGAGGACTGCATACCAAAGCAGGTCCTGAAGCATGTGGCCCATGAAGTTTGTACCATGCTGGAATAGTTCTTGAAGGGCTGTAGCCTCAGTGAAGCATCCACACTGGAGTAAAAGAAAAGTGTGAGAAGGAAGGAATGCCAGAAACTGCTATAAACAGACAAAACCCCCTTTGTTCCCTATCCCCCTACACTGCTTGGAAATGGGGAAATTGATAGACAAGTTGGGAATGGAATAATGAGGTTGAGCTGGGGAGGGATTAATTGATTTAATTTTGGTTTAATTTGTCACTATACAAATCTATTTTAAATGTAAATAAATTAAATTAAATTTCCTCAAATTGAGTCCATTTGCCCATAATGCTAATCAGGAAGTATTTCCCTGTCTATCTTGAGATGTTTCATATTGTTCAAGAGGCAGGAAGAGAGAGTGGCTGGTCAAGAGACCAGCAGCTAACTAAGAATAACCCACCACAAGACCCCTAAGAAAATAATTGTCTCAGGACACCAGAGCCCACGGGGTAAGCCTCCATCAGATAAGCACATATCTTCTAAGAAGATCATTTGCTGTGTTGTATGATGAGCCAGCAGTGTGCCCAGGTGGCCAAGGTCAGTGGCATCCTGGCCTGCATCAGGAATAGTGTGGCCAGCGGGACATGGGAAGTCATTCTTCCTTGTACTCAGCACTGGTTAGGCCACACCTTGAGTGCTGTGTCCAGTTCTCGGCCCCTCAATTTAAGAAAGATTTTGAGGTGCTGGGACATGTCAAGAGAAGAGCAACAGGGCTGGAGGGGGCTAGAGCGAAGCCCTACGAGGAGTGGCTGAGGGAGCTGAGGTTGTTCAGCCTGGAGAAGAGGCTCAGGGGGGACCTTATTGCTCTCTGTAACTACCTGAAATGAGGTCCTAGCCAGGTGGAGGTTGGTCTCTTCTCCCAGGCACCCGGTGATAGAACAAGAGGACACAGCCTCAAGGTTCACCAGGACAGGTTTAGGCTGGATCTTAAGAAGAAGTTCTTCACAGAAAGAGTGATTGGGCATTGGAGCTGCATGTGGAGGTGGTGGAGTCACTATCCCTGGAGGTGTTTAACAGGCTGGATGAGGCACTTAGTGTCATGGTTTAGAAGGTGCTAGGTGAAAGGTTAGACTCAATGATCTCTAAGGTATTTTCCAACCCGGTTAACTCTGTGATTCTGTGGTGATGTCAGTGTCTAATACTTCTGACCCTGCTCTTCCAGCACCTATGAGTAGTTAGTTTCTAGGACAGAAGGGAGATGAAGAATTTGTGTAATATGAAAGTAAGTGCAAATACAATGCATGATTTTACCACAAAATGATGGTTTATTATTAAAATGAGTCACAAATTTAAAGGGAGAAATTCTTCTCCTGGTCATCTTAAAGGGAGAATTTCTTCTCCCCGTCATCTTAGATGGCTGCACTAGACATCTACATCCAACAAAGTATGGGCTACAAAGGCAGTGAAAAGAAATGAAGAATTTTAGCAACCTACTATTTGGAATGTAGAGGTACATGTGCTGGAGGTGTAGCTTCCTTACAAAGAACCCCATATCTAGTATCTAACTGACACTTCAGGTAGCATGAGTAGTGAGGGAAGGTGTGTAAAAGAGGCTTTAAGCTGTATTAGAAAATACAGCTGTTAAGATGTCTTTTCCAAATGTACTTCAACTTCTATTTCACTTCTCACGAACAGGTATAAATGTAGCGAGCTTTACAATTCCCATAAGGACAGCTAGTGGTCTAAGAATGACAGCGCTTGCACTGTCTGGCTTGTTAGGAAGCTTTAGCAGTTTCAGGTACATGTTGTTTATGCTATTGACATTTGAAGCCAGCCTTCTTAGTCATTAAGTCAGTTGTTTGAGGGAATACATGATTGAAGCCACCTTAGGGCCAGTTTGGGGACATTCACATTCCTAGTAATCTGTGAAGAGTCCTTCTTCTCTATCATACTATTTTGTGCTATATATGCCTAAATTGTACCCTTTTTTCACCCTTTATGAGATCTGTCTGACCTCCTCTTCCTGGTTGAGTGGCCTGTAACAGCCTCCAAACACTGTGTCAGTCTTATTGGGCTGCCCTCTGATTTTTACCCATAGGCATTCAACAAGCTCATTAGTCATAAGCTCCATGGCATCAAGGGCTTCTCTAACATCCAGTCGTGTGATGCATCCTACGACGTTTCTGTGATAGCTACTACATTGTAGCCTTCCTGTTGTACCAAGGCTTCCAACTCGTCTTGCTTGTTGCCCATACTGAGTGCATTGGTGTACATGCACTTCAGCTGGGCGGCTGATTTTACCTCTGATACTGGATTAGCACCCTCACTTTCCTTTGTGGAGAACATGATTCCATCCCCTTCCACCCTAAAATCTAGTTTAAAGCCCTCTCAATGAGGGCTGCCAACTCATGGGCTAGAATTCTTTTGCCCTCATTTGATAGTTGGAGTCTGAGTCTACCAGACCAGGGGCAGTAAAGGTTGCCCCGTGGTCAAAGAACCCAAACTTTTGCTTCTGGCACCAGTCTTTGAGCCACTTATTGATAGTGCTGGTATTCCTCTGCCTTTCAGCATCCATCCTTGCCACAGCAGGGACTGAGCAGAACACCACCTGTGCTCCTACCCCATCAATCAGTTGACCCAGAGCTTGGAATTGCCTTTTAATTACCCTGGTACCCTTTATGTCAGTTTCATCACTGCCAGTCTGGACAACCAGCAGTGGGTAGTAATCAGAGGAACGAATTCTCTTAGGCAGTCTAGTGTATCCCAGGGATACAACAGACTTCCCTGTGGGATGGCTTTGGACAACATACAGGACCCTCTGTGCCCTTCAGAAGGGAATCACTGAGTACTTTTACCCTTCTTTTCTTTTTGATAGCAAAGGTTGTAATGCAGAGGGCTCCACACCTAGACTTTGGTGACACCTTTAAGCTGAAGAGCCATCACCCTCATCCCCTTGTAGAGGTCTGGTGCCTCTCATCCCCAGGGAGCCACATATGACTGCCCAGCAGTAGTTGCTCTGCATTGGTTAGAACACATTTTCTAGTTTAGTTTCATCAAAGCCCAATTCAGTTTGAGCATTGAGCACATCTGATGATGAGCACGTGGTAAAGTGAGGAAACCTGTAAAGCCATTTCAGAAGCATCCTTCTGATCCAAACTAAAGAGCCAAGGGAGACAAAGCATGTGCTTTGAAATGTCTTTAGATAACTGAGGCAATTCATTAATCTTAAAATGTGTAACACTAAATGTGATTTAGGGACTCTACCCTAGTGTATTTTGCTAATACATGCTTTGTATGTATTAGCAAAATAATACATTATTTCAGCCTGTGTTGGTTTGAGCTAATTGGAGAATTTGAGTGAAAAATTAGACTATTGGCTGAGAGAGAGTTAAACACATTGTGTCACTTCACCAAGTTTCACTGAGAAAGGAAAAAAAAGTTGTTTTAAGAGATGTTCTCAAAACATCCAGATAGGCAGTCTGCTTTGGTCTGTGCTGGCTCCTGCCGGTCTCTCCTTTGTCTCTCAGTCTTAGTGGCTAAATTCAGAGTAAAATCACTAAAACTACTAACTTCTCCTATTACTAATCTCTGTCCGATCTTCAGCTTATCTGCAGCATCAAGAGGTAGTGAGATAAAGCTGGGGAAGGGGGGAAAGGTGGTAGGGGGATTTTGGTCCCTGGGATTTGGTCTCTTGGGGATTTTGGTCTCTTGGGGATTTTGGTCTCTGGGAGGGGTGTGGTGTCTGTATTACCTTTATACTGTATATATCTGTAAATATGTGTTATATCTTGTAAATATCTGCTTGTATATTGTGCATTGCTGTAAATATAAAGCTTCATTTATTAACTTCCAGTGTTTTCTGACTTTTAGCCAGGGTTTATAAAAGGTGTGGGGGAGCAGGTAACTGCTCAACCCACTACACAGCCTGTGGTGTGAGGGACCATATGTGTGAGAAAGCAGAATAGGAAATATGGATCCAGGTAACTAAACAATTTCACTAAGGTTTTCACTAATCCCTGATCACTTCTTTTTTGTAGGATGCTTTTGTCCAGGGTAACACTACTGCTACCACAAGTATCCTCTATTTGATCCTGATATTCCTGTCAGACATGTATATGTGTGCGAGAACTGTAAATGTAAGTCATTCCAAGGCCATTCCAACTAGTATTAAAACATACTGGACTGCAGTAAGTCTTCAGGAAAGGTGTTAAAAATATGTATAGTGGCTCAACACAACTAGATCACTTTTATAGCAGTCTCTGATCTGTACAAGTGTCTCAAGGTATTTAGGAACACACTGATGATACAGTTATTCTCCAGTTTTATTAATAACTTGTTTCCCTTAAGTAATTGATTTTTTTTTTCAGTTGGTCTTTCAAGTAGCTAGTAGATAGGTTTCATTGTATGCAATAGGTTTATAGCTATAGACATTCTCTGTACGAAGAAATTTGTATTGGTGACACATAGTACGGAGCAACTCACAAACAACAAATAAATCCAGGCACAAAATACAAATTGGACACTTGTCTGAAAAAATGAATAATGGTCAAATTGCCATAAATTCAACAGCAAGGCTCATGTCATTCCATATGAAATCTGAGAATATTTGAACAGCAGTGGAAGGGAGGATTTTAATATGACACCAAGGCAATTTCTTCTCTGTGTACTTTTATTAAAGCCTTCATTATTTACTCAGGCACTTACTTTTGGGTGCCAGATCTTATTCATTCTTTTTAAATGACGTAGGATATGGGTTTTTTATTTTATTATCCTGATTCTGGCTTCTTTCAGAAGGATGAACCATAGTGTTTCCCTAAATTCTTGATAAGCCTCAGCCACAATTCTTGGTTATACACCAACCACACAGCACTAATATATTGCAATTATTATCACAATAAATGGACACTTTATTGTTACCCAAACAGGTGGTTATAGTGGGCTGACCTTGACTGGTTGCCAGATGCCCACCCAGCCTCTCTCTCATTTCCCTCGTGAGTTGAGGTAAAGACAGAGAGATCACATAACAATTACCATCACAGACAAAACAGACTTGAGAAAAAATATTTTAGTTTATTGTAAATTAAAAATGCCATAGAATGGGGGGGGGGAAAAAAAAAAAAAAAATAGACAAACCCTAAAACATTTGAGAGAGACTAGACTGCAAATGGTTTTTTAACTTCCCTCACAGATCTAATACCCCACTGTTAGAGTTTTTCAATTATACAGTGGAAAAGAATGTACTATTACAAGTCATAAGTAAAAATATAGTAGAACAACCTAAAAAGTGTGCTAACCATGACATGTGTCCTAATTAATCACACAAAGTTACGAACTTCGAGCATTCTAACATACCTGTTTACCTCTCCAGGTAAGGGCTCTCTGTCCCAAACAGTGACTTTGGCTGGTGTCCTTACCAAGAGGGAAGGGTCTTCATATAGGCAACATGTGGGGATAGAGAGGTGATTCCTAGTTTCTAACACAAATCTTGGAGCTTTTATCTCCCTGATTTACAAAACTGTGGGCAAGATTATGCCTGACGGATTATGCCTTCTGGAATGTTAATTTATGGCAATGGAATAGAGTTTTCCCTTATTTTCTTTAACTGTGGGTGAGGTTCAATTGTGTGCTTTTTTACTTCTCAAAGACACTGAAACCCTCTGGCTTCTCTTTATCTTACTATTTTCGGCAAGTGGGTAGTAGTGGTTTGAACTGACAATCAGAGCATGTTTTTTGCTGAAGAGTTTCAAGGCTCTATTCAGCTTAATTTTTCTGCATGGCTCTGTTTGGTCTATGATTTAGAGGCAACTCAGAACTGAGCTATCTACACCACTTCCTATGGGTCGTCTCTTCATAGATTGGGCCTCAAATTAATCCAAGGCTGGGTCACTTTTATAACTTTCTGTAAGTTGCCTACATGCACTAAGTATTACCAAAACTTGTTTAGAATTGTGAGCTAGGCAATGGGAGCTGTGATTGGTCCATAATAGTTCTCTGCTGCAACTTCCTTATACTTTTCCTCTGCTCCTGACTAGTCTCTCCTCTCCTGAAGCTTACTTAAGGAGTATCCACCTACTCAAGTGTGGGTCCTTGTGGTGGTTTGGCAGTTATCTGCCCCCCACCCCTCTAACTTTGAAATAACCCAGGCTAGGACTCAGTCAGTTGGAATTTAATAAATGAAGCTTTATATTGACAACTTTGCACAATATACAAGCACATATTTACAATGTACAACAGATATCTACATATGTATACAGTAAAAAGGTAATACAGAAACACCAAACCCCTCTCAGAGATCAAAATCCCTAAGAGGGGTTTCTAGCCACCCCTATCCCCTTCCCCCTTTCCCCAATCTTATCTCACCATCTGTTTTGCACAGCAGATAGGTGAAGGTAGATTGGCCAGGGGGATTAGCAGCAGGAAAATAAGTTAGTGGAATTATTCAGAATCAGCTACAAAAGGCAGGGAGAAAGAGCCATGCAAAAGCAGCCACAGCCCAAAGCAGTCTGAAGCAGTCTGACTTATCTCTATTTGGGTTACAACTCTTAAAACATTTTTTTTCTTTTCTCAGTAAAGCTATGAGTGAAGTAGCATCATCAGTGCTTTCCTATCTCAGCCTATAGTTTAATTTCTCATTCAATTCCTCCAATTAATTCAAACCAGCACAGTCCTCCACATGCTATACTGTGTGGATACATCCCCCACCATGGTCTTCTACAGAGGCTGACCACAGTGGGTTTTATCCTCTGGCATGTAGAGCAGCTGTCTCCCTTTTTCTGCTCTTAAACTGGTGTCTGCAGGGCTGTTTCTCACACCTCTTGCCCCATGGTTCTCTCTTGGCCATTATTTTATTCCATTTCCTCAAGGCACAAGTATCTTGGCTTGTCCAAACAACTCAGCCATATCCTACAGTGAGTCAATTTGAGCTGGCTGGAAACATCTGTGTCTGGGTATGGGGCAGCCCCAGTTTCACCTCAGGGAAGCCAAACCTGCAGCCCCCAACTGTATGAACTTGGGCACCTGTACCCAGTGCAGTGACCTTACTGTGGATCACTTTGTCACTTAAAGAGTTTATATTCTGAGTTATAACTGTGCTGTCAGGAAACTCACAATCTTTCTGACACTGAATATTAATTTTTGAAGAAGGATCACATTAGAAGAATAGGAGCTAAGGTCAGGGATTTTTAGATAATATATACCTAAGAGATTGATCTTGTTTTCTTGTATCACATTTTATATTTTCTATAGTGAAAAGTGTGCAAAGAGATGACTCATAAATTATACAGCTGCATTCATGTGTTCATCATGATTGCATGCCCATAGCAGGTTTAATTCATATAGGACAAACTGTAAAATGCATTCTGAATAGTCTTTTACATGTATATGGTTTGAAGGGCAAGTTAGCACTCAGCTGAGTCCATGCATGTGCTGGTTTGAGGCTACTTGGAATATTTTAATGAGAAAAACTAAATTATAGGCTGTGAAAACAAAACAGTTGTGGTATCTACTTCACTCATAGGTTTACTGAGATGTATCAGAGCAAGAATACAAGCAGATAAGACAGTGTGAGTCTGTTGGAGTCTGTGTCTCTCCCTGGCTTCTAGCTGGATCTATGTAACCCAACTAATAATTCTGTTTCTAACCCTCCTTGCCAATTCTTCCAACTCACCTTGCATATAAGGCAGATTCTGGGATAAGAAAGGGCTGTGGAAAAAAAGCTGGAAGGATGGCTGGGAGCCCCTCCTGGGGACTCTGATTTCTGTGTTTCTGTATATAGCTTTAAATATTTGTAATATATTGTAAATATCTGCTTGTAAATTGTGCTAAGCTGTAAATACAAACCTTCATTCCTTAAGTTTCAGCCAGCTGAGTCTAGTCTGGGTGAATTCAAAAGTGGGGAAGGGCATCCCAAACCATCACAATGCAACACAGAAGCAGGCTGCCAGCAACCCAACAAACAAAGTTTCATCCCATAGCAGAACTGTCATCCTGTGCCACTGATAACATTACAAAAGCTCTTCCCATACTGTAAATAGCCAGCAAGCTATACAGACTTCTACCAGACACTGGAACCAAGCTCCAACAGTTTTCTGGATGGATATTCTCTTAAAATTACTGCTTTTCCTCATACAAGCTGAAATGAACAGTAACATCTTGTCTGCCCTTCTTAATTGCTGTTCAAGTGCTAATGGGCATATTTAGACCATCATTATAATCTAAGCTGATACCACAAATACAATTCCTTGCTATTGCAGTAATAGCAATAAAGTGATCAGCTTTTAACAGATAATTTTGTTTTGACAAGTGTGAAAATGAGCAGATGTTTTTAGGAGTTCTTAAAGTCTTGCAAGTCTTGTGCTCAGCTGCTTGAAAATGGAGAGTCTGACTGCAAAATAGATTGAAATTAGTGGAAGTTCATTTGTCCACAGAAAGACAGTTTACAAAGGAATATATTGTAAGGCTATGGAACACAAAGTGCGTGTTAACATGCATAAAATATATTCATTCACTCTGCATCTATTAGTTTCAATATCTGAACTGTAACTGATGTCTCAGTTGAGAGCAAGTAACATTTGTTTGTGCAAAGGTAGGAAAAAAATTCCTATACCTCTGTGAGAGAAATAGGAGCTAAAAGACATCCATTGTTAAAAATCTTTAGATCTTGAAAGCAGCTGATTTGCTAGAAGCTATTTTTTTTGAAAGCTAGGACATTTGGAATCAAAATAAACAAGCTACATAGAACTGGATTTTGTGTGGCATGTAATCATAATGTAATCATTATGAGATCTTGAAGTATAAAACAGAGTATCCAGTAAGAAAAAAATGCCAATATGGAGCAAGAAGATTGAAAATTTGGAAAGCATAGGTGACATAGAGTGTTCCATAGTCCCTATTATTTTCAGCACCTTTCTGGAAGGCTAAATTAATTTGCATTGTTACCAAAGGTTTTTCTAGAGCAACCTTTAGGCCAATTGTGTTGTCACAGGAGAAATAAGCTGACACATGCTGGCTCAGAACCTGGACATTGCTGCCAAGGTCGTGGGGCAGGGTCATTTCATTCATTATGCAACAAGGCAGAGTACTGTGAAACTGAGGCCCAAATCACTGAGATGAAGTGACAGCCTTGTAAAGAGTGAACCTCTGCATGACATAACTCATGGCAAGTCTTTTCATGACAGAGCTCTTAGAAAGCTCCCCAATTGAGTCCATAAAACTGTATTAACTTGCCTTAAAACTTGTCCCCAAAATTCATAACCGCCTCAGCTTGTTCTTGCTTCATCATTTTGTCTTTTCTTCATTCTTTTCCTTACTTTCACATACACTGGTGTATTGTGCAGCTCATGAGCAGTCTATGTAGTATCACAAAATTTTAAGTAGGAGACAGCAAGGGAAAAGAATTCCATATGATCCTGTAGAAGGACAAAACTAAGAGATTTAAAGCAGGCTAAAATCTGGTAAGCAGGGAAAAAAAGTGTTTTCAGTGCCTTCTTTGTCAGGAATAAATACATTCTGATGTACTCAGAGACTACTTGGATACTCAACAAAAACTGGTTGGAGTTCATGTCACCTGGAGTGTATTCCTTCTTGCTGAAAAAAAAAATCCCTGGAAGTGATTTTAAAATGTATATGTCACATTGGATTGCATGGAGCTATTTCGAGATGAACCTCTCATTCTGTGACCTCACATCACTTCCTGTGCAGTGCAGTTCACAAATGTCTAATAGCAAAAAATACATTTCTGTTCACAGCACAAGATGAAGCGGGTCAAAGAGGTGGGGAAGAAGAGGGTGTAAGTAACTTAAATTGCTCTATGGATTTAGACACTGATTGTCCGAAGCGGTAACCTGGCTGCTTCGTGATTGCTTTCCAGTGATTTTATACCACTGTGTAAACTCCTTGGGGAGAACACTGATACGACAGTGTCAGATTTGCTGCCTTTTATCAAGATCCTCTCCAACTGCACAAAGTGGGCTGGGGAGCACAGACAAGATAAACCACTAAAAGTAACACAACTTGAATTTCTCACTGTGCCTCTGTGTACTGGGGGCAGACGGTTCCCTGTTACCAAACATGCAGCTGAGTGCTGTAAAGGCAGCTAGTATTCCTTTCTTTTGGAAACACTTGCAATTGCTTTGTGGTTCAGATGAAATTGCACTTACCTTATAGCTTTAGGCCATTGGTTTAAGTTCAGGTTGATATTTTCTGCTCCACAAGTCCCTAGTGGACAGATGTCCACTACAAGAAACCACTATATATAATCTTGTACACTCTGCAGACAGTGAATTAGAGGGGCCTAAAAGCTGATGGTGACACAGCATGAATTAGCCAGAACAGTGGAAAAGAGTCTGAGAATGTGATGGGTCACAGAAGAAAAAGGGACAGAAAGCTGAAGATTATTATTTGGTCACCAACTATTACTTTTGCCTTAAATCAATATTTACAAATTTCTTAGTCATGCTTTTGAAATAGAAGAAAATCAACAAGAGCTTTTAAGGAAGGCCAATTGACAAGATTTTGGACCAAAAACCAGCAACCTATTTAGATAATAAGATCATCAATGAGAAATTCCTTATGCATTTGTTAAATTAGAAGGAGCTCTCTTCCACAGAAACTCCCATGACCTTTTATTTATACAATGAAGGAATAAGGAGCACAAAATAATTCCTTTCCTATTAAATATAAAACTTGACCATATTTATCCCTCCTAATAAACTGAAAGGACACAGAATCAGAGGGAAGACTGCTATAAAGACATCCACTTACAGACACAGACTCAACTAGACGTGGTATAATTTTACTTCTGAAAATTAAAGCGTGTTCAAATACTGAAGAAATAAAACTCCCAATACTGCAGAATAAAAAATCTAGGTTCCCAAGCTTAGCTCTTACATGTAAACATTGAGCTATTGCCAATCACCCGTCCATGTTAACAAGCAGAATAAATATAGAGTACAGTGAGAGCAAAGGATTTAAAATGCAGTTAAGAAATTTTCTATCACAGCTCAAATTCAAACACTTTTATTCTGAATTTTCATGTAGCAGCTTTCCAGATTAAAGTTTCTACATATAAGTATGTAATCTTATTATCATCTCTTACTTTGGTGGAGTTACTTGTGTGAATAAGAATATTAAGTTTTCAGAGCGGAGTCCTCAGAGTGTTCTATATCTTGGATTTCTCCATGTATCTGAAAAAGACAGGGAAAATATTCAGGAAGAATTAGTAGAATGCTCAATAGGGAGACTAGTTATCCAGAGAGCTCATTGTAAACTATGTCTTCTATAGACAGTGTAATAGGAAATAGAAAGGAAAGATTTGTAGGAATACGCCATTTATTAAGAGGAAAAAAAAAGCTGACAAATGTTTTCTTTTTTTCTTTTTTTTTGTTTGTTTATTTAATCCATTCTGTACTTGCTTAGGCACAAAAATGTATAGCTGACACACTTGAAGAGAATGGCTAGGAAAAAGAAGTTAGATTAACTGGAAAACATCAACCTTTTGAAATCAAGAATAAGGCAATTTCTAAGCAAGAAAATATTTAAAGTAGTGGTCAGAAAAACCTTTCATAATAACCAAGAGAGGGCAAATTTCTAGCTTTAAATTTTTATCACAGTCAAACTGGCTTTTCTAGCCTATAATAGCCTGAAGTTGAGGAAATCTTGATTTATGGGTTAGAAAGAGGATAGTAGGAAGGAGGGGTAAAAAAAATGTAGTTATCTGTACTTTTGAAATTCATTTTTTCATGAATTGTCTTCTTCACAGATAGTGATAGACCTTACTTGATCTCAAGAATGTCTTTCAGTCTCCTGATAACTAGGGAACCAATTAAGAAGAATGGAAAAAGAAGGGTTCCCAATGGATTTTTTCATTTCCTTCTTAGGTCACATTCAGATTTATGCAAGGGGAAGAAGAGCTGATCTGAAAGGAGGAGGAGCAAATTGTCTCACTTATTTTTTGGGTTTTTTCACTATATCCTTTAGAGAGTGAATTTCTAACTAGTAGACTCAAATGACGTAAAACAGGTTTCTAGCAACATCCTGAAAATCTCACACTTTGAATAAAATGAGCAGTTGCTTGCACTCACCAAAGGATTATCTCATTTACATTTTCAAAAGGGATTACAGTGCCTTTAAAGGACAAGCATCTTTTGGGCTAATTAATTTTCTGAGACTAACTTGCAATGTATGGTGAGCACTTGATTAAATATTAATATGGGGTACAAGGTCACACTTTTTGCAGTATTCTAAATCTGTTAGTGTATTGTCAGTGGGTTAAAAAATGTAAGTATATGCATGAATTTATTTTGTGTGTGTGTATATTTATGTGTTGTGGGAGAGGAGAGAAAATGAAAAGGACTAAGACATTTGCAGTATCTGGCTCCTGCTGGGGCATACAGGGAAGTTTGCTATAAAGTGCATGGAAAGCCACACATTTAATCTCCATTGGTATCATGAGTTGGTTTCAGAAGGCAGGAATTTCTGACCGTTATACATAGGCACATGCATAGACACGGAATATTTAGTGTAAGCTTTCCACATCAACATTCAAAAAACCATCAGGCTGAAGAGTGCGGTGCCTTAGATCAAGGAAAAGCCCCACACTACCCCCTAGTGATCAAAGTTTGGTGACCTCCAAATAACAGAAAACACAGTAAGTGGACTTTAGATCACAAGAACAAAAAAATGCCCAGAAGCAATTCAAGTCACCGCTGGTGTTCTTTACTTAGGATCCTTTTTATGACAGAAGAATAAAGCAATGGCTGTCTAAAGGCTGCAACTTCCAATTCCTTGGTCTGAAGCCTCCGTCTTGGTAACCAAACAAATATAAAAATTTATATATTCAGAAGGAGAAAAAAAACAAAACCTCAAGGGAGATATCTCAAGTGTTAGAATCTGTACAAATAAAATAAACCAGAAGGGGTTTTTTGCAACTTTATAATTCTCAAAACATGAGGGTTTTTTTCCCCTGTTTCATGAGCTATTTGCATTGTTCAGATGTATTGACTTATCAGATTTTATATATATATATGTGTGTGTGTGTGTATATATGTTTTTTCTTAACTTCAAATAATCTTTAAACTATACAAACCAAAAGTCAGTCCTATATGTATATACATAGTAAAACTGAATCTAAGTAAGCACTGATATATACATCTGAAACCAGAACGTAAATCTTAAAGGAAAAAGGAATCATCATCAAGAATTTCAGTACAACTTTGCAGTTTCCATCCACATTTCAATTTAAGTAATTAAGAAAGTCTAAACAGAGGCAGGGCAAATACTAAATTAAACCGATGGAGTAATTAATGTGCTTAAAGTTGAAAAGTAACTAAGTTTTTTCTTCATTATCTAATAAAAGTGTATGAAGATAAAAATGAAAAGGGATCTGTTTTTATTGTATCATGTTATTTTTCCCTTGAAAGCAGTCAGTTCTTTTGGATTCTCTAACCAGTGGGAAATCTCACATTTATTTGTGAAGGTTCTCTGAGACCAGTTCTGCTTTTGCTGACAGATCTTATGCCCTCTCCACAGGTGTGTAATCTGCATAGGGTGCTCTGTCTGACACAGCACATAAAATCAAAGCCTTAACAAAATTAAGATTTTTCAATATCTCTCGCAAGAGAGATACTATGTATCCTCATCAGATCTCAATATAGTTAACTGCAGTTCATCCATCATGTTCTAAGTTTTACATCAAACTTATTTGCACAGTATCTCAGAACCTCTCCAGTCAATGCATGGAGTCCCATCTACAAGCTCTATTTCTCTCTCCTTCCCAGAGGACGCCTCTTAAGGTCATGTTTTTTAATCTTTGTCTTCCTTTAACAAGTTCTGCTGAGTGCAGCATCCTCTTTTGTTGCAGTTGTGGGAGGGCTTCATTCTTGAAAGTGACAACTCCATAATGCATAGGAGATAACCAAATAGTTGACAGCTCTGAGATGAAAATCATCAGGGCCATAGAATACTCTAAATATGATATTCCATTTCATGATAGGCCACTAGTGTTAGGCCATTCAGGAAGCAGTCAACATTATGATGGAAAGCATGCAGAGGAAAATAATGCTAATAGGAGGAGAAAAAGTGAAACAAAATCAGGCATTTAGGATTTCTTAGAGCATATTCACTTCTCGTTGAGACAGAGCAATATTATGTTAACAGGAGAGCAACAGCTGAGGCAAGCAGTGAAATCAAGCTAGTAAGACTGAAAAGAGAAGGAAAATCTACAGCAAACAAAAGCAGAAAAGGCTAAAGAAAAACAAAATGTGAGGTTGTGTGACACACTGCAATCACCTTGAGGCAGTCTTAGACCACAACAAAATTCGACCCCACAATAGATGTAAAATTGGGACTATTTTGGTTTTATAAAAACAAAACAAAACACACACAAATTCAAGTAATAGAAACTTTTTTTTTTTTTTAATAAAGAAAAATAAGAGAAACAGCAATTATTGCCCCCACAGTTTAAAGGCCTTTCCAGAAGTGCATACTGATGGAAATGATACACTACCTTTAAAATTTTATTATTTCTTGTGAATTTATATGAAATAAAGATGAAAGAAATCATGTTGGCCCTGTTGCATTGTTACCGGGGAAAAGGACAGCAAAGAACTGATCCTTGGATCTAAAGCTGAATGGCACACACTGGAACACAGCCAAACTGCTTAGGGCTTCCTCTTTTAAGAGATACTACAGTCAAAGAAGTTCTAAAAGGTTTTTTAAAACTAGGCATGAAGGTACTCAGGGTTGTGGTGCTTGACTCCTCCATCTTGAATTTACCTGTGTAGACCTGTGTAGAAACTGCAATAAGCTAAAAGAGGTGACTATAATTTTACACAAAGTAAAGCAATTTAAAATAGGGAGGAATATTTTTTTTCAAGGTGTAAACTGCAGATTTGTACAGACAATATAAGATGGAGATTGTAGGACTGTGTCTATTTAAATTTTGAGATAAACACAAATAGTTAGTAGGTTACTACTTCTGAAGCTGATCTACTCAGTTATTAAATTCTTTTTCAGTCCTTCAGGAAACTCTGACACAGCATCATCAAATCTAAGGAATTCATACTTGTCATGCTCACAGGTATAACTCTATAGAATAAACAAGTACTGTTTTCATTTTAATTATTAATCCCTTTCCTTTTCACTTCCCTCGAGATTGATTTATATCTGTTCCCGTCTCCTTATATCTATATTTATTTTGTTTCTTACACACATGTTTAAATTTAATCTGATTGTGTCCTTAGGCCTGTTGTTGATAATTAAACCCACATATTTTATTCCCTACAGCATGCATTGCAAACTGTGTCTCTAAAAATTAGTTTGAATCTTTCCTTGATCTCAGTAAAAATTATAGTTCTGTTTCCCTTCTGATTCATTTTATATTGGGCATGCTTTTAGATTTTTCAGCTAGACTAAATATGCATACCTACATTTAAGTCTAAAGTAGTTTTTCGGATTGATCTCAAGCAAGTATTTGACCTGTGGTTCAAACCTCTTAGCATAGATGGAAGCAGTAATCACATGTCAGTAGCCTAGAGTAGTGGGGATTTTTTTTGTTTGTTTTTCAAACATGCTGAAGTTATTATTTGTATACCTGCAACATATCTTACAGGAGCAATCGGAGATGCAACCAGAAAAGAAGGTGAGATGGAGGGAGGGAAATGACTAGCAAATTCAAGTATCTAGCCATGCTATGCCTGAGAAAATTTTTCACTGCCATTATGATTTCATACACTGTTCTCAGCTTTACAAATTCCAGGCTGAGGAGTCACCTTGATGACAATACATAGACAGATCAATATCAGATTGTAAACGTCTTTCACCAATTTAAATTGGCACATTGAAGACAAAGGAACTGTTCAAATAATCAGTGCTTCCAAAACACTTCAGAATTGAAGGCATTATCCTTTTATGTTTAAAACCAATTATAATTTCAATCTTCTCCGGGTAGTGTCATATTCATCCATCATGAAAGAGAAGACCGTCTGTATAAACCATAGTTTTGGACTTGAATATGGCACATGAATGCCCAGGAAAGGATCTTTCTGGATAAACACAGAATTAATTTGAAATAAGTACACTATTGAACATATCAGCTTGGCAGAGACTTCAGAAAATACATACAAAGACAGAATCTCATATTTTTCTAAATGTTAAAACCTCTTTCTATGAATGATTCTTTCCTTGTATCATTAGATCGTCACACTACATTACTAAGATAGGGTGTATAAAAGCGTATGGGTCAGTGAATGACATTCCATGTTTACAATACAGAAAGTTAAACAATTTTGCTCAATATCATCACTAAGAGGAAACATTTTCATTCATTGATTTTTCCTTTCCTTTCCTGTATCATGTGGCTCTGCTTTTTGAGATGCTATATAAGCCTATATCACAACTATTGAACTGTAGTCCTTACCTTGACACTTTCTGACACATTTTTTCAGTCTGCCATCTTCCGCTTTTTCCTTTATTCACTCATTTGATAGAATCTGAACAAAAGTATATGAGAAACTCTGAGAAAACTATTTCTAATAGGCCACTGCAGAAGACACTGTAAGGAGGGGACATTAGATTCAATTAAAACCTCAGCACAATTTAACCATACGCCTTTGACCCTACGGTATGTAGGACCCCTTGACCCATCTGTATGTTTTAACATGAGTGACTGATACATAACCTGAGCACACACTACAACATTTCTACATGCTGCCTTTAACAATACTACCTTTATGTACTGCTTGTAAGAGCTCATGCCTATGGAGATGTATAACTGTGTTAACACTCTCAGTAAACTTGGTGTACCATCTAGAAAGTTCAGTAACATGCAGGTAGCAGATTGACAGTTTTGCTTGCTCAAAAAAAAATCTTTAAAGATGAAAACAAAGATGCTGTTGAGCATCACCAAGAAGGTGATTTGCACAGTGTGCACACATGATCAGAGTGAAGGGACTTAGCCAATGCTGCATTATCTGGGTTGTCAGAATCAGAAAGATCTTTCAGATTGCTATTACTTCTTCTGCTACTTTTATTAAACCAATTAACCAGGTTGGAGTAGCCCAGCCTTTCTTATGTCACAGATCCCAAAGGATCTCCAAATAACCAGCAAGTCCTTGGTTCAAATTGGTATTAAAGGGAAGTGAGTCTGATAATGCTGTTCAGAAACAGATCCACCTTTTTTTTTTCTTGAATGTCATTATCCCTGAATCTTGCATGTTGTCATTATTTGCTTCCACTTGTGATTTCTTTTTAAATTTAGTTGTTTCAAATACAACTGGACACTGGACACTTCTGGGCTGATGGTATCCTTGGCCAAGTTGTGAGACAGACAATGATCCCACAGAGTAATGACCCTAGAAATGTGTACCTGAGATTTTCTTTGCATTCACTTTACTGATGCACAATATTCAGCACAACACCACTGGAGCAAAAAAGCAAAAATTGCTAAACAGATTATCATAGATGGGCAAAATACGCAGGCTTCTTTCTAATGAAAAAGAAACTAAGTTATACAAGTGACTATAAGGTCTTACTGCTCCTAATCACTCTGTAAGCACTGTGTTTTACAGTCCACTCCCTCATGCATTACATTTGCATTTCATAGTTGTAGTAGAATTCTGAGAATAAAATTCCTGTAAATATTTAAAGGTTTGGATACAGAAAAAGCTAGAATTCAAATTCAGGGTTTACTGATGACTGAACATCCATTAGCCTTTTTATACAGAAAATTTATGCAGCAATTTAGCATAATTATTTGTCCATAATTTTGAAATGCCTGTGTAAAATAATTATTTTGAAAATACCTCAACCATTATTTTTTCACACTTGATTTTATGATCATCTTGAATAGCATGGCCCAAGCTTGTATTATAGAATCATAGAATGGTTTAGGTTGGAAGCGACCTCAAAGATCATCTAGTTCCAACCCCCACCATAGGCAGAGACACCTCCTACTAGAAAAGGTCGCCCAAGGCCTCATCCAACCTCTAGGGATGGAGCAGCCACAACCTCCCTGGGCAACCGTTCCTGTGTCTCACCACCCTCACTGTAAAGAACTTCCTAACATCCAGTTTAAATCTCCCCTCTTCCAGTTTAAACCCATTACCCCTTGTCCTGTCATTACAAGACCTTGTGAATAGTCCCTTCCCAGCCTTCCTGTAGGCCCCCTTCAGATACTGGAAGGTCTCCTCGAAGCTTTCTCTTCTCCAGGCTGAAGAGCCACAAGTCTCATAGCCTGTCCTCATAGCAGAGGTGCTTCAGCCCTCTTATCATTTTAATGGCCTCCTCTGGACTGGCTCTGACAGTTCCATGTCCTTCTTGTGTTGGGGGCTCCAGAACTGCACACAGTACTCCAGGTGAGGTCTGACAAAAGTAAAGTAAAGGGGGAGAATCACCTTCCTTGCTCTGCTGGCCATACTTCTCTTGATGCAGCCCAAGATACAGTTGTCTGTCTGGGCTGCATATGCACTCACTGCCAGCTCATGTTGAGCCTCTCATCTACTCAGACCCCCAGGTCCTGTTCCTCAGGGCTGCTCTCCAGGAAAAAGCACCTCAGCAAAAAACATCGTGCCTCATTCTGAAGGTAAAACATGAATGTTTTTGTTCCAGATAAAGAGAAACAACAGAGCTTTCCATCAAAGACATACTAATAGAAGAGTTTCAGAAGTGTGGTGGTTTGAGACTAATTGGAGTATTCTAACAAGAAAAATTAGATCATTTGTTGAAAAAGAAAATAATCACAGAATCACAGAATGTCAGGGACTTGACAAATCACCTAGTCCAACCCCCCTGCCAGAGCAGAATCACCTATACCAGATCACACAAGAACGCCTCTAGGCCAGCTTTGAATATCTCTAGAGAGGGAGACTCTACAACCCACTCTTGGCAGCCTGTTCCAGTGTTCTGTCACCCTCACAGGGAAAAAATTCCTCCTCATGTTTACACTGAATTTCCTATGCCTCAGCTTCCACCCATTGCCCCTTATCCTGTCATTGGGTATCGCCAAGAAGAGCCTGGCTCCATCCTCCTGGTACTCACCCTTTATATATTTCTAAACGTTGATGAGGTCAACTCTCAGTCCCCTCCAAGCTAAAGAGCCCCAGCTCCCTAATCTTCTCCCCATAAGAGACATGCTCCACTCCCTTAATTGTCTTGGTGGCTCTATGCTGAACTCTCTCAAGCAGTTCTATGTCCCTTTGAACTGGGGGGCCCAGATTCAGCTTCACCAGAGCAGAGTAGAGGGGCAGGAGAACCTCTCTTGACCTACTAGCCACACCTCTTCTAATACACCCTAGAATGGCATTGGCCTTCCTGGCCACAAGAGCACATTGCTGCCTCATGGTCAACCTCCCATTCACTATGACCCCCGGATCCATTTCCCCTTTGCTGCCTTCCAGCAGGACAGCCTCCAACATATACTGATACCTGTGCTTGTTCTTTCCCAGGTGCAAGACTCTACACTTGCCCTTGGTGAATTTCAGTACATTTCTTCCTGCCCAGCCCTCCAGCCTCTCCAAGACTCCATGAATGGCAGCACAGCCTCCTGCTGTGTCAGCCACTCCACCCACTTTGGTGTCACCAGCAAACTTGCTGGCAGTGCACTCTGTGCCCTCATCGAGGTCATTGATGAATATATTGAACAGAACTGATCCCAGTACTAACCCCTGGGGGACTCCACTACTTACATGCCTCCAGCTGGACACCGTCCCATTGACCACAAGTCTCTGACTTCTTCACCTCAACCTATTCCCAAGCCACCTCACTACTTGATCATCCAGACCACACTAACTCCATTTAGCTAGAAGGTTGCTGTGGCAGACAGTGTCAAATGCTTTACTTAAATCAAGATAAAACACATCCACTGCTCTACCATCATCTACCCACCTGGTTATGTCCTCATAAAAGGTTTTAAGTTTGGTCAAATGTGACTTTTCCTTGCTAAAACCCTGCTGACTGCTCCTAATGATGCCCCTCTCCTGGATATGCCTAAGGACAGTGCCCAGGATAAGGTTCTTCATTACCTTTCTGAGGATGGAGCTGAGGCTAACTGGTTTATACTTACCTGGCTCCTCCTTCTTACCCTTTTTGAAGATTGGAGTGATGTTTGCCCTCCTTCAGTCCCCAGGCAGCTCTCCTGTCACCATGATTTCCTGAAGATGGAGGAGAGTGCTCTGACAATGATCTGTGACAGCTTCCTCAGCTATATCATTCATTTTTTCTCTAAAAGGGATAAAAAGCCAAAATGTAAACAATTTGTCCCTCTTTTGCCTTCTTCAATCCTAAGCATTAGATCTATTCACTTCTTTGTTCCACTCTAATCTCTCCACTAACCTTGGCTAACAGGTTACAAATAAACTTTGCTGTCTGGGAGAGAGAGGGTGGCTTTGAGCCTCTTCTGGGCTTCTTTTGTTTATCCAGGAGAAAGCCTGGATTTCTGTATTATTTCTAATTTGTATATAACTGTAAATACTTGTAAATATATTGTGTATATATTGTGTAAATTTTGCTTTGCTGTAAATATATCTTTATCTTACTTCCAAGCCATCTAAACTGGTCTAGTAATTTTCAATAGTGTGGAGGGGAAAGTTTTCTAACACTCCACAAGAAAGTAAGATAAGAATTATCTTTCTTCTGAGCACTAAGCTGAGACACACAAACCAGCATTGTGACACTCAATGCTAGATAATAAATCAGTATTGATAATGTGTGAAGGCTACTAATATTACATACCTCAACATTAAAGGAATTGGAGAAAGAAAAAAAATCAGATTCTCAAGTTTCTGCCTGCCACCTTCCTTCTTGTCTCTATGATTGATGTACTGTGGGGGAGGCAGTGTATGTCAGAGGAATCTAGCTGATGGTGTCTTGTGGAGGCTGAAGTTCTCACACTCAGGGGAGTGCTAGCATGATGATTAAGATTTAGGGCAGAACTGGTCCTGGAAACAAACCCAAGGGACAGGCAAGTTTGGAGGAGAAGTTTTAATACCATTTTTGCTGCTATTGTTTCCAAGTTTACAATGAAGACAAATCCCAGGAAAACAGAAATTAGAGAACTGTTCAGGTCTTGACATAGAGAGGTTATGGACTCAAGCATTGTATTACCACCTGCACTGGGACATATTATCAATATGTGGTTGTCTCAAGAGAAACACATCTGAATTTCAGTTGGTATACATATGTCAGAGCTGGGGAGAGAGCAAAAACCCAGGTTTAGATAATTCAGCAATAGGGATTTAAGTCATACCTTTTCCTGTATAGAATACACTAATTTCATTGAACAAAAGTTTGCTTTATACTTGTGCCTTATTTACCCTAACACTGCTGAAATTAATTTGGTGAGTATTAGCTGAGTATCAGCATAAATTCACACAGGTTTTCAGAAATTTGATCTGTTTGCAAAAATATTGCAAATGTTCTCTCTAATTCTCCTTTGTTTTCCTTCTTGTGAACATTTCAGGATTATGATTTCATTTTATATATGCTGTAAGTTTAAAGAAGTATTTTAAAGCGTTTATTGTAAACCAAAATTTAAAGGCAAATTTTGCTCTATTTCTGCCACATGAAGCAGCACTGTCTTCATGGCAATAGCGTGAAATGAAAATCTCAGTATCTGCTCTTTTTTACCTTGAAAAAAGAACATTTAGCTTAATCTACACGAGTAATTTATAAACACAGTGTATCCAAAAGCATCCCCTTAGTCTAGTTCCAGTATTTGTGAATCATTTACAATAAATACTACATTTATGTGCTATTGAGAGGAAGAAAACAGATAATAGATACCTCTAATGGCTTGTTACTTTTACTCTCAAAAAGTCACAGAAAGACAAGAGTGTGCTCCTATGTCTTGATATTTCAATTGTTGTGATGCAACAAAAAATACCAAGTCTATAGTATTAACTGCAAGTGTGTGATCTGTTGTAAGCTTTATTAACTAAAGTCAGAGTTATTTCCTGTTTATGACCACAGCTCTTTATACCAGACACTGGCAAAATGTGCAGAAAGTACAGAGAACAAGACAAGCTAATCACCGATTTTGGTTCTAAGAATATTTTGCTCTGGAATGTAGGTGATTGTGATTCATCATAAAAGGCAGCTTTCATAGGAAAAGAGAAGAAATGAACATCCTATCTTCCAAATTACACATCTTTCTAACTTTGGTGAGATTCACTTCTTCTTTCCCTTTCAGTCTTTGTTAAAAAAAAAAAAAAAAAAAATTAATGATAGTATTCTCATTATACAGCTATCAGTTACATAAAATATCTTTGTTTAGAGGCCTAATAAAACTGGTCATATAAAGAGGAAATGAGATTTTTAATGTAAAATGAAGCTGACAGTGCTCTTCTATTACTATGGTCTTATTAGGGAAAAATTCTCTGACATCTGTTTATCCCCTGCAGCCAACCTTGTATTCAGAATACAGTAATTGATTCACAGCATCCACTGGGGATCTAACTGGCTCACTTTTCCACACCGCACTACACAGGTATCTCTGCAGCTAATTCTGAATGTACATCTACATCGTTATCTCCTGGTGAACTGTGACCCGAAACACTTTGGAGGCCCAGATGAAAGTGCTTCCTCACCCCTCCAGTGCTGGGGGTGCAGGCTTTTCTGCAGCGCGGCAATTCACCCAGGACACCCAATCACAACCATCCCCTTTGAAGCCCTGCTCAGCTGGGAGACCATGAATGATTCATGGCTTCTCTACACACACTAAAGGGGGAAGAGCAAAGCTAGTGTGTATTATTCAGGACTGCATCCTCAATAAGCCTCCGTGTTCAGCAAATTGCTACAACATTTTCTGCTTAGTCCTCACCTGTACACAACATCTCTTTTTGTGCACAAGCTTCTCATTTTAACAAAGGTAGACTGATTATCTAGCAGATCATGTTAATTAACATCAATACAAGTAAAGAAGTCCAGTATCAGTGCATAAAGTTATCATTCAAAAGATTACAAGGAAATTAAGGAAGAATAGACAATCGTAACTTTACAGTGGTTGAACTATTAATTTTTCATTTATCTGCTTTCATTTTCAGTATGGCAACTGTCATCACACAGGGCATTTTGGAACTCAGTTTAGTTTTGGGTTTCAGACTCTATACATATCTTGTCTGTTTGGTGGAAGTCTTTTAGTTCCAGTTCCATGCTGTAGCAACCAAACCTCACAGCAGCTGATACTTACTACTAATACCTGCAAAAGAACTTCTGAATTTGCATGCATCCAAGTAGCGGAGCTGGACATTTGTCCTGGAAGTGTGCCTCCTGCAAACATTGAAGTGATGTCAGTTCAGTTGTATTACAATCCCATTCAGAAAAAAATTCACTATAAAAGGCATTAATGGTTCAAGTAACAAAATCAGTCTTTTCTTTCAAAGACCTCAGTATACACCCTTGCTACCGAGATCACAAGACTGCAAATTTCTACCATTTCCCATATAATTTATGTATACTGCCCGGATATTTTAGAATCATAGAATGGTTTAGGTTGGAAGGAACCTCAAAGATCATCTAGTTCCAACCCCCTGCCATAGGCAGGGACACCTCCCACTAGAAGTCGGCTAGAAGTTGAAAGCTCTGTTACTTGAAGGTAATATTCAGACGGTCAGTTCTCATTATCCTCTGTTCTTCATTGGTGGTGTATAGAGCAGCACAACTAAAAGTCACACATGAAAGAATGACACAAGAATGACTCTGCTAAGAAAACCAGATAATTAAAGAAGCTGTTTTCATAAGTGCAGTTGTAACTTTTCAAGTTCTCAAGAAGCTCATCTTCATAGATTGCACACTATTCATCACTAGTTTCTCTTCTTTTCAAGGGTAATAATTATTAATGGATTAGGTGAATAAAAATGTACAAAACAACCCTCCATGGGTGATGCTTATCACTGATGCAGTGGAATCTCTTGACTTCAGAAGGCATGATTGTAAGGCTTATTACTATAACGTAATATTATTAATATTCATTACTTATCATTCATGATTTCATATCATATACTTTGATATTTCCTCATATTTGGTGCCTTCCTTAACATAAGAAACTTCTTTTGGACCAAGGCAAGATTATAATTGCTGTGGGTAATGTGCAGTCCATTAACTTTCAGAGTACTAATCCATGCAGCAAGGTGAGAACGCTATCAATCCAGACCTTTCTGTGGTTACATCTGTTCAAATGGCAGAGTTCTAACATGCAAATGTTACCTTACTATGTATTCAAATAACCAGCCCTGTAGCTACATTGGTGTGAAAATAAGGCACAGAGAGAGTGCAGCTAAGAAGGGAGATTTATTTGGGCTCTTTGACGTTATGGAAATACTTCACTAGTACTTATACAACTATTAATGCTAAAAAACCATCCTTATGGTAAAATGAGAGGAAAATACTGCCTTACACATCAACAAAGCATCAATATTGCTCAACACTTACAGCCTCTTATATAGAAATGTGATTTCAGAAAGCGGTCTAGAATGTTCTGCATATTCAGTATAGTAACTTTACCATCTCTTCCTAGGAAAAGTATCTGCTTCCCTGCAATTAAGACTTGACTTAAAGAAGTGCTTAAAATGAGATCCACCACACATAACACACACTGATAGGACAGAAAATACAGACACAGAAGCAAGAAGTAGGAGCCATTTATAGGTCTTTGGGGATAGTAAGCCTCAGGGAAACAGAATCTCTCATGAGACCCAGCCTCACTAGATTACAGAGACTGGCTCTTTTCTTGTGAATTTTGTGCTTACATTACTGTCGTCCAGGTTCAGTAAGAGCCAAGAACTCTTGGAAGAGAGAAGATGTGGATAGAAGGCAAGCTTAAAGCATGCCTTTTACAGAATTAGCCACAGAAATTAATCACGCCATTTTGAAATGAGAGAATTTCCTTAATCCTCTCCTAGAGGAGTAGGAACTGTGTTTGAGAAATTTTCCAGTCAAGGAATACTTGCTTTGCTGTCCTGATACAGTTTATGAACTCAGGAAATGGGCAGGCTGCCAGAGAGACCCTATTGCCTAACACTTCTTACATGATAATGGCCTCTGATTCAGCATGTGGGATTTTAGCATTACTTTTCTGAAGTGCTTAACTCTGCTAGTCGAGACTACAGAGAGGAGAGGCTTTTAATTATGAAGCGTGTGTATTCCACACAAAGGCCAGATATATCCTATTTGCAACCTTTAGGTAAATAATTTTTTTTTTCACCAATTTTGTAGAAAAATATATGGCCTTCTTGCTCATATTTAAGTAGCTCCAACAAACATCTCTAAGTTCATCTATTCAAAACCAATTGGTCTGAGATGAGACTCACATATCAGAGATAAGCAGTAAAATAAGAGAGCATTCTCTACACTAAACCTTTGGAGTTTTAAAAATGATGAGTAAAACATTAAGAGTGGCTAAAGGACTGACTAAACAGAGAAATTTAAAGACTATAATTCTGTAGGGCTTTATAAACGTGTACAGATAGTATGGTGTAAGAATGTAGCAGTTTAAGAGCTAACACTCTCAGTTCTAAATTATAAACAAGAGAGAGGAACTTTCTGCATGTTCTTTTGAATATAGAGTGAAAGAGCAAGGCATTGGTTGTAAAAGGAAAATAGTGATAGAGTAATTCATTGGTTTGCTAATTGCTGTAAAAAGCCAATATGTAAAAAATTTGTCACTCTTCGTTCCCTTTACCTTCTGTCTCCCACCTCCTTCACAGCTCCTCTGTGCATGGCTGAAAAATAACCTTGGCTGAACTAACAACACATGGGATGTTGCTGGTTTTCTATCTGGGGAGAGAAAAGAAGGTGGCATTGACCACTTTTGGGCTTTCTTTGTCCAGAGCGGGAAGGGTTGGATTTCTATATTATTTATTAATTGTAAATAATTGTATCTAATTGTAAATACATGCAAATATATTTCAGATATATGCTTGTAATTGTAGCTTGCTGTAAAATATAACTTTATCTTCCAACCTGTCTGAGCTGGTCTGGAGGTAATTTCTCAAACTCACGACAAAAAAAAGCTCTTTATATACAAAGCTGAAAGTGACAGTGAAATGATAGTGGGCAGCATCTCTGATTCATAGGCTGGATGTCCTAAATGCTGGGAGATACAGCCTTACTTCACACTTTCTATTTACTTCCTGTGATTATCTTCCTAACTGCACAATGCTTCTGGTGCAACACAGAAAGGCATGTCTCTGGATCTGGCTGGGCTAATCCCAAAATATAGATGGAAAAATATTCCTGCAAACTCCTTCATGTTAAGGGCTCTCTAGGAAGATCTGCAAATAAATCAGCTTTGTACTCCCAACATTGCTGTATAAAAGTCACCTCCATGTTCAAACCTCTATTGTACATACAGAATGTTAGATTCCAGGCAAGTTCTCACAGTCTTCTAATGGTCTTAAAGTCCATTGTGAAATATTGTTCCTATGTGTTGTTTAGAAAAAAGTGTTTCTAGTTAGATGTTTCAGTTATATCTAAGGTATAGACAATCGAAGATTAGACAATTAAGCATCACATCCCACTTTTAGATCACTTTTAAGATGAAAAGAGTTGTGTCTCTGCTGAACACAGCGAGCCTGACATTCAAGCAGTGGCTAGGAACTAGCACTGAGCTGGGAATTAAACACATTAACATTGATCAAATGTTAGTCACTGAAATATGTATTCTAATGTAAATTACAACTCAATGGTTGAACATTTTATTATAAAATCTATTTCTAAGCTTTCTCAATTTAATACACAATTTCAGTATATTCAATTAGCCAAGAAAAAAAAATTAATAATATGTTTGGTTTAGATTTCTAGCATCTACAAGCCCTAAATTAGTAAGTTAGTCTAAATATTACTTTATGCAAGGTCTGTGACAATGGCACAAATGGTTAAACTTGAAGTTTAACGAACTGAGTTAGAAATATATCTTTATTCATCAGTTTAATAATGCTCCTATGAAAAAAAAATACCTAAAATCACAATTAACCTGGTTTCTGAACAGTATTATTATTTTCTTAATGACGTATCTCAATAGTCCATTAAGACTGGAATTATGATTGAGAAGAAACTGGCTTTACTGATTTGTAAAACTATGTCTTTCCTAAGCAATGCTGCATTTTCATTGTATTTTTTTACTAGATGAATGCTCTTGCAGTTGCCTTTTGCCTTATATAATAAAAATGTAAAATATTTCTACACAGTCTGACTGTTTTTCCCTGGGTCTTCAGTAGGATGCAGAATACTTAAAAATAAAATGTTCCTCTGTGATGTGTCCCCAGACATTAAAACCCATAGAAATAGTAATAAAAGTAATACAGAAAAAAAACCTTAAAGGTTATTGAAAATATTCTGTTATTTGTCAGACTCAGAAAATTTGTTTCAAAATCAATTTGAAGATGAGGATGTAATCTACTTCTTATTTACATCAGACTTCCTCAGATCTAGCTTTTGTCACTTTTGGCTTTCAGCAAAGAGAGCAAAAGAAATAACAGGTTCCACTAACATTGAATAGGCAGATGAGTGAGAAAAGACAAACTTTTTCCTTTTCATGGTTTAAGTTTTATTGGTTTACATGTGAGTGTTTAACAGAACAGTGTTAATATTCTCTTTAAGCTAATAACCAAGACTCAGCAAGTATCATTATGCATACATTCAGTTGTTTATACTAACAGCACAAAACTTATTCACAATATTAATATGTGCAATGATATTATTCTTCTGTGAATTCGATGCCCACAGCACAGACAGCTACGGTGAACTAGGGACCCTAGGCTTCCCTTTTGCCATTGCAAAGAAATGAGCATTGCTCATATGCAATTTACCTGATTTATTTCTGATGTCTCTTCTTGGTGAGATGTTCCTGCCTCAAGTCACAGTGTCAGGAAGGTGACAATTCGACCCAGATAGATATTTCTGTACAGTTCCAAATCTGTGATATTGTATATGTATTTTCAGTTGTCATAGTGAGATGAATAATGTTTCAAGAATGGCACTAAAAGAAAGAAAGGTGCAAAGAAAGGCAGGAAGGGTTACAAGTAAATGGAGCCAGTAGGAAAGAAAGTGCATACTCAAGAAGATTCTAAGCACGTGGGGAGTTGGAGGGCAGGTAGAAAGTCACTACCCTCCAACCATATCAGAAAGAAGTGGTGTAAGAGAGGCAATTGGATCTGAGGAGTTGAGATACATCAAGGTGAAACCAAAAAAAGCTTTAATTTCACAGGAAAACTAAAGACAGGATACAAAGAAAAGCAAAACAAACCATAAAATGAAAACCAGAAGACCAAAAGCTGATCAGAGCATGAGAAAACAAGGATTGTAAATTGATGGATTTGAGCGTCACAAGTGTAGAAACTCCACAGGGCAGGAACTTGCAAGCTGCAAAGCAGGGACTCTTATGGTATGCCATGTATGTGCATCCCTTTTCAAAGTACCGTGGCTTGAGATTCAATCATTCTCTAGCTACCATCAGTTTTAAGAGATGAAAGGGAGATATCTTTACTAGAAACATGAGAAAAAGTTGTTCAAATATTTTTTTCTGACTTTCTCTTTTGACCTTACTGTTCAGTTTTTTCTTTAAGAAAGTTCAGGCCATTTGGCATGCATGGTAGTGTTCTGATACTAAGTAATGACCAGCTTAAGCAAACCACAGATCACTGAAAAATCCTTGTCTAAGCAAGCACGCTGGGTGACTCTGAATAAACAAACCAGGCTTTGCGACAGTAATATGTGCTTTCAGGATAAAAAATGTGGAAAAGACTAATGAAAAAGAAACCTAGAGTGATACAGGAGAGGATAACTGCTGTTTGGCACAGAAAGGGATTTGTGTGTGTGTGTGCAAAGAGAACAGAGAAAAAGAAAAGATATTTTAAAAGAAGCAGCTTGTTATATACTCTTCTTATTTCCCAAAATTTCTGAAAACAGCTGCCTAATTTTTAGAATATACAGGACATCAAACACTAAACTCTTGCAAGAAGATTCTTATGAGTGCCAACAATTGCACAGGCCATCACAATATTCCTGTGGGTCTTTTACTCATACATTTACTTCATGCTATCCAACATCCATGAATAATGAATGTAAACTTTGGTTTTACACAATTCTGATGTGATTTCCTAAAACTGTATTACTGTCTTAACATTGCAGAAAGCACCATGTTAAAGTCAGCATCCCTGACAGGAGCACCAAAAGATGTGTATTTTTCCAATGAATACCACTTTTCTTTTTATTGTATTAGTATTTAGGTGATGGAATATTTTGCAGTTACAGTTATCGAGTTACTGTTTTCAAGCCATTTACATATATGAAAAACAACTTGCAAATATACAAGCAAAAGGAATTTTCATTGGATGATAAATGCTGGTAGTGTAAAGAATGAAAAGAAACAAAATTGTTAGTTTCATGGTACATTTTATTTCATAAACATTTATTAATGGTTATAATTTCTAAGCAAGAATACCTATCATCTAAACAATTAAACTGATAGACTTGCTAAAGTGTGCATTTGTCTCATTCTGACAGAGCAAAATTCTGTTAAAATGAAAGCAATAAAATTTCAATTATTAAAAACTGCGACAGCAAAGGCAGAAAACCCTCCAGTAAATATCTAATGGACAATATGACAATGTGGAATAGACATCAGTGCTTGCAATAAAATGTCAAGGCAGAAGTCTGGTCAGGTTGCCAAAAGCCACTTACAATCTTTCGGAGAAGACAAAAGCTTAAAAGAAAAAGAATTTTAAATGGATCTAGAAGCTACTCTTCTAGTACAGAAAGCTATTTCAGCAACAGAACTACCATGAAAATTACAATTCATTCTTATATTGACTTTTCTTTCCATAAAAGCAATATCAAAATTGCAAGCTTGAGCAAAGAGGTATCTTGGACAATGCATCAAATAATGCATTGGATGTGTAGTGCATCAGGCAAGGCACATACACATATTGTAGTTTAAATGTTTCATTGCAATATAAATATAGAAAGGCCACACTAGTTGTAAAAAAACTTGAGTCAGGTGTTGGCAAAACTCAGATCCCTTCTTCTCTTTAAACAAGCCTTACCTTTTTGTTTACTTTTGCTCTAAACCTTTTCTGGGTGCACTTTCACATTTCTGTGGAATAAGGAACTCACACAGCACTAGGTAAAAGTTCACCTTTGGGAAAGCATGTGCAGAAAACTTCAGAACATTCTGAAGCCTGTGAATTAGTGCTCTTAACTCTGAACCAAGGTGCTAAAGTCAAAGAAAAAGAAAAAAAAAAACCAACAGCATAATATTGATTTTTCTTCAGGAAAAAAGAAAAAAAAAAAAAAACACACCAAAAAAAGCTGTATTTCTCCTGATTCCTATCTGCTGAGCTCTCACTTTCTGGGACTACTCATGTGCCTGCAAAATCCAAACTGCCGCGAACAAGCAGATGGGGAGGCAGTTTGATGTAAACTAGTTCCCTTTTTATTAGCTCAAAAGCAGTTGTATATATATTCTCAGTATTAAGAATTCATATTATTTTGCATACGTGATAAATGCTGATTGGATTAAACGAGTTGTCTGTGGCTATAGCTGATTGGTACAAGCCAAGTGTTCATGCGCTTACAAAATTGCAATGGTCAGCTCTATTGTTAACCATAGATAGAAACGTTATACCTTTTTAAACAGTACATTTCCATTTGCTTATTTGCTTCTTATGCAAGCTGCCACATGTATCACAGCTGGATTTTCTCCCCGTACGACCACTTGTGACTCTTGTGCAACACATCCTCGCTCTTGTTTCACATCCTGTTGTTGTCCTTATTCTATTCTTTTTTAGACCTTCTGCTGCCATGGCTTACTTATTTCAACCTCCTGATACAGCAAATCATCCATACTTAGGGTGCGTGGTCCTCCACAAACTATGAGCAACGTCAGGTCAAGCTATTAGGAACTATTAATTCACACAGTATTCAGGGATCTTTTCTGCATATTCTTGCTAACAGTCCATCTTCTCATAGATGAGTTCCCCTATTATTAATTAATCTCAGTACATAGCCTTTCAAAAACATCAAAGTGAAGACTATATTACTGGGATTTTCTCCGTCCATAGACACTAATTTTTGTTTAGTTGTGCCTATGAACTCCAATGGAAAGATTCCTGCCCTACTGCAAGTGAGTTAACCTCACAGCTAAGCACAGGAGAATGGTGCTTGAGAGTGGAAGTTTATCCATGGAGTTTCACTAATATGTGTCCTGCTTCTGTGGCTCAGCATAGTTTGCCATATCAGTACTTTGGTGATGTGGGGAGCCAGATCACATACGTGACTGCAGTAGAAGGTCAGTGAGGCCACAAGCTGCAATAGGGACCTCCTTCTGGAGCAGAAATTAAAAAAAACTGTAGCATTTCTAAATACTAAATCTAAGTTGAATATATGTGTCCCTTCTCAATTAAAACCAGAGAAGCATAACATTCTATTTACAATAATCATTACTACATGAATATTTTGATGACCCAAGTTCAAAGTCAAGGGTACACTTCATGTCCAGGAGAAAGTTGTTCAAAAGGAAGTAAAAAGCTAAGAGCTTTTAATAAAGTAAATACATGAAAATAATTTAGATAAAGACCACATTTGATTTTTTTTGCTCTATTCGAAACTATCTCTTTAGGGGTTCTATGTTTAATTTTATTAATTTGGAGCAAAAGAAAACAGGCAGATGCATAACACTGACATCTTTATAAAATATTTAACAAAGGTATCTGTCGAGGTTTTCTTTATATTTTTTTCACACCATAAGCTCCTATCTACTACTTGACATAGAAAAAAAGCAGGATCTGAGCCAAATGGGAAGAGTATATCAGATCTCCAGGAATCACATCACTAGGGAGTAAATTTGTTTTCTGACTTTCAGACTTATGAGATAAGAAAAGAATATTGTTAACTTTTCACCAGATAAATGGGACAGTTTTTAAGCATTTTCATGTCCTTTTTTCCATTTGACTTAAATCTTATCCATGACATCAAACAGAGCTCATCTGAGAATTTATTAGTGTTAAGAATGGACTGAATTCCATTCACAGAAAGCTATTTAGAACAGGTAGGGATAATTTTAGTTAGTCTTGATGGAGAAATGGTGAGAGAGCTGAGCTAAATTTCCTCTCCTAAAATCCATGAATTTTTTTTTTCTTTAACTGACTACATGTATCCTTGAACTTAGTAAAGGCCTGTGAGTCTGAATAATTAAAGGACAAAGGAAAATGGCAGCAGGGTGAATTAGGTTAATCAATTAATCTTCTCTAGTGACTACCTCATTTGGAAATGAAAAAAAATGTGTAAAACATCAGAATTTTGAACTTATTAGACTTTTTATGTGGGAGAATTTACTATATTAAAAAATTACTCTGATGCAACATGCCAGTATTTTAAAAAGAAGCATAAAATATGAATTTATGAGCACACATAACTGTGCCCACATGGGTATGTGCAAATATAAATTTTAGTGCACGCATAGGTTGATGGAAGATCAGCAATCTGTTTTCTTCATATATTCTTATTACTGTATTTGTGATTTAGAGCCACATAACAAAATAATTTATGCCAAAAGCAGCCTGCAAAAAACAGTAGCCAAGTAAAATTTCACATGCCATAGAAACGGGTAAGTTTTTAAAATCCCTTGACTCGGTATATCAACTGACATAATGCTTAAACCAAGCATGTTCCACTATCAAAAGTCATGCTCAAATTAAACATCCTCATGAGTCACCATCTCTGAACATTTTTAAGATGTGTAGATGGAGTGCTTAGTTTAGTGGGAAACTTGGCAGTGCTAGGCTAATGATGGAACTCAATGATTTTAAAGGGCTTTTCCAAAGTAAGTGATTCTAAGATTCTATGATTCTGTTCTATGATCTGAAAAGCTAAATGCAATCTTACAGTAATGATTCTTCAACAAAATAGCTATAATGCCTCCGAATCAATGGACCAGTGTCTAAGCAAAGAGAAAATTGGAGTATTCGTTTTAATAGAATGGAAGATCTTTTTTCTCTACCATCAGCAATGAATGGTCACAGTGCCAGCCACTTTCCTAGGAGTCATGCTTCTACCACACATAGATTAAATTATGTACCTTGATAGATGACCTTTCAATAGAAGCAATAACTGCAGGCATCTTAAAGCAGAAGCTGCTCTTTTCTTCACATGCATCCAATATGACTGTGTGTTACATTACCATAAACATCTGCCTTTGGAGTCTGTTGCATGTGTTATATAATTATTTTGTCATTTACTAGAATTATACAGTACACAGAGGGTTTTCATGCCAACTACTTTATATTAATTTGAAGTCACTGATCTTAAGTATCATTGCAGGAAGGATTTCAGATAATAGACCATATTGAAGCAAGCAGTTCTAACAGGCTATCAAATTTTCTGAAGGAAATACGGGTTCGTTATAAGTGTGTTGGTTTCCTGTATATACCTGGAAGAAACTCTTTCAAAAATTTACTAGTGGCCATGCAAAATTATTTCTGGATATACATGCTGTAATAAGATTAAGTATGCCTATTACTTGAGCACTCTGTATCATGCAAAACTTTAATCAAATGCTAAAAAATGAAATTGCTAACTGCTTCAAACAAAATTTGCACCGTGTAGATTTTTTAATTGATATGTTCAAGAATGTAGGGAAGTCCTAGTTGATTTTTTACAGAACTTGCAAGAAGAAAATACAATAGAATTAATATCATCTGCTGCAGTCATCAAGGCACAATGTTTCTCACCAATTCCCTTGCAGAATTAATGCTGACCTGCATGGGATTAGTTCCCATCAAACTTATAACTACCACCAAATGAAGAAAACCCTTATCCCCAGACTGTTTCTGTTGTTGAAAACTGCCAAGAGATCCACCCCACAAAATGATATGACTGGGTCAGTGCATATCTGAGTCTTACTAAAACTAAGGAGCCATTTTTATGTATAGTGAACAACAAACTTTACACAAAAGTCCTGATGTATGTACTTGCCTTGGGGCATTGTTTGTCCTGATCTGTCAAAGTTCTGAGAAACCCAACTACTGTTGGATTCCATTCATGTTCTCTACTTTCCATTCTTGCTTAATTCCATGTCAAATTGAGGTCCTTGGCCTGCCCACAAGGTTCTTAGAGACCTGAGGTTTGAACTCTGTTTTTCTTCTACTTTGCAGTGCAATTTCTTATATTTCTCACACAAGGGTGATGAAGACAGAAGAGTCTGGCAATGTTAGCCATGTTGGATCAGGCTCTTTCAGAGGTTTTGTGTTCTCACCATTGTCATGAAATTTGAAACATTAAGAGCATTAAACTGGTTTAATATGTTCCCAGTATTTATATCAAGCCGTGGAAACTTTCATCCTTATGCTTTGTACGGCCTTATAACAAGAATACAGAAACATATGAGTCTTTTGCTTAAACATTGTTAATAAAATATTAAATCGTGTATTAAAATTTTCAGAATGACATTCTCATGTCTTGAATTTATTTATAGGGGAAATAAAAGAAAACTTTCTGAACACACAGTGATTTAACCCTGCTGTAGATCAATATAGAATATGTTAAATGGAAGACAACCACATTTATGTGTACACAGTTCATATTTCCATCATCTATATATCTTTACATAATTTAGGAACATGAATCACAGTAATTTTCCAAGCAATAAAAATAACAGTTCTGAACCCTTTTCATGTTTATTGTAGCTACTTGCAATGTTACCTTGATTTTTCATACAGAAATACTTTCTGATGAGTTTTTTAAACATGATTTTTTTTTTTTCTCTGTGCTTAAGTGTACTTCTCTTCCCCTTATTTTTATATAAGCTTACATCCTGAAAACACAATTCTAAATAATTGCTCTTTCAGCTTTGGTTGAGTTAACACAGTGCCATTAAATGTGACCAGTTAAAAAAAACCAAACCAAACCAAACCAAAACAAAAAAAAGTCTTAATTTTCTCATTCCTAAAATACTGAATAGTTGTTTGTCAACAAAAAACCACATCCATTTGTCCATTATGCAACAGTCATTACAAAATTGTGTTTAACCCTGTTGCTAGGGAAATGGTTCATCAAATATGGAGGATGAAAATTTCAAGGTATAATAGTTTTTTAAACAATGGGAAGTTGAACTGGAACTAATGTGCATGCCTTTGGATTTCAATTCTAGTCTGTAAGTAGCATCTTAACTATCACATGGAGAGACTGACATATCAGTTGCTTGCTTTCAAACTGGTGCTGCTTTACTGACCAACAAGATTCCAGTTTAATTTTACTGGCATTGTTTCTCAGTGTTAGGAAGTGGCTCCTCCTTTTAGTGCTTTCCAGTACTGGAAATTGAGCTTAGAGTTGCAGTGAGTTTGTGTAAATCACCCTTTCTATGCATTCTTTTGCCCTCATTTGTACGAAAAATATAAACGAAAAATATATGTCTGCTGTCTGGTTTTCCTATGTGCACTGGTTACTCTATAGTAAACAGACATTTATTTTAAATATCATTGCAAATGACTAATTCCTAGATTCTTATTAATACACTTTTATTGCAGGTAACTGGATGGAAATATGTTATTATTTTAAAAGTAATGTTAATAATACAAATGGAATTTTGATCTGAATTAGGAAAGCAGAAAGAAGCTAGTTTATTTGCTTTTGAGTTAAATTTCTAGGTATTATCAAAGAACTTCCAAAATAACTGTGGTTCTTCTCATTTGCTTTGTTCAGATTTTGTATTCAACTTCTTTTTTACATCCCCCTTTTTTTAGAAAGAATATGTTTTGATACTTCCATCTCTGAGGTTTCTTTTCTTTCTTCCTTTCTTTCTCTCTTTTTAAATGTGAGAGACCATATTGTATGTCCATTTCTTGTGGTTTATTTTTCCTTAGAGAATTCCCAAGACTATACACTGACAGATCTTGGTATCCAAGGGGGAGTCTACTCACAGGATTAAAGGCGAGAACCTCAATTAGACTATCTCTGATTTCTTCAGATGTTTTTTCTAATCTTTTAATATGGGATTAAAGTCAGCTAGAACCTAGCTTGCTTTTTTCTTAGCTGAGATCTTCTTTGTTGCAATGCAAGCGGAATGTATTTTTTGCTTCTCTATTAAAAAAAAAAAAAAAAAAGGAAAAGAAAATAAGAAAAAGGAAAGGAGAAAAATAAAAGCTTCTCTCCTTTTCTTTAATTTGGAGTCATTCTAGTCCAGATGAGGATAATGAACTTTTGTCAGCTCTTATGTGATACTGCGTACAAAATAGCTTGATAAGCAATGTGAAGCATACACACGCTTCTCAATGATCTGCAGGAAAACTCCCTCAGAGACTGATTAGCCTATGCTTGTCACAACTAGGGGAGATAATTATGGGGGCTTAACAGTCTATATGGTGGATCTTTTGAGAGGAGAAGGGTAGATCTAAGACTGTCTCATGGATCAACCATAATTTTTAATATTGCAGATAACGTGTGTGGTTTTTTTAGTATATCCCTGGAGCCTGGGTAGTGACTCTTCCTATAGAGTGACATTGCACTACTTTTTGAGGAGATAAAAATTGTTCAAATTAGATTATCCCTAATTAGTATAATCTTATGAACCATTCTGAAAAGTTTATTGCACCCATGCTGGCAATCTCTGATTCCATATTGAGAGCTTCTTATTACAATGTGTGTGCTAATCCTTAACCATGGAAATGAATAAATGGTGCATAAAAGTAATGTTGTATTTCTTCATTTAATAAACTCCACATTCTACTGTCATTTCAAAGATAATAGCTATTTTTATGGATCTCTGTATATCAGGTAACAAAATATTTCTTGGTTTTAATTTTTTTTTTTAACTAGAGAATATGTCATTGCAGCAGTCATTTACATTCCTTTGACTAACATGTTTGTTGAGCAGTGCTGGCAATATTGGGGGAGGGGAGATTTAGATGCCAAGGAAAAAAAAATTTCTTTACCCTTATTTAGAAACTCAGACATCCTGCGAACACCATATCCTATATAGACATACATGCTTAGTTACTAAGCAGAACAGTCACATTAATGCTGCCTTGTCTGCTGTCATTGACTGCAGTAGTGTTTGTGGGTGCTCACTTCTCCCAAACTAGAGAAACAATTTTCCGTCAGACAAGTGTGCATACCCTGCAGAAGTAACTTTTCTTGTCAAAACAGCACAGAGGCTTGAGAGTTTGGAACTAACCCTTCACAAAACTTCCTTGTCATTTGCCTAACCCAACTATTGCTGCATGCCTTCCATCATAGCTTTCATCAAGGTACTGTCACACAACATTTTATAACCCAGTATTTCCTTTTTATCTTTTTCCTGTTTTTTCCTCAGCTTTGCCCACCACTTTTTTGTGCATGAGTTGGTAGGCTTACCAATCTATTCACCTGGGCTGCGTGGAAGCAATTGATGCACTGTTGTGTGGCCAAAGTAACCACTTGCACCTTTGTAGAATGCAAGATCAGAAGAACTCATAGGATGTGCACCTTTTGCTGAAGGCACTGTCCTTTTGGGTGCAGGTTAGACTGTGCTGCACGGCAAGCATGACTTTTGCTCTGCATCCCTGCAGTTGAAGAAAATGATCAACTGCATGTAGCCTTGCCATAAAATCTACACAGCAAATTAGATTAATAAGAATATTTTTTTTCCTTCACTTAACTTTCTAAAGGGTATTCAGGGCCTATGATTATTGGCAACATAGTTAAAATCTCATAAGTTACGTAGCTTCTATAAACAGCCCTCTCAGCAACATTATGGGAAGATCTCAAGTGACAGTAAACTGTGTTAAATTTAGTGAAGATTTCACTGATTTACATTATCCTGAGGTATCTCTGTTCAGATTAAGCCATACTTAAATTTGCAAATGTTATTAGACTTCTTTGCAGACAGTGCTAAAATGATGTTTTATCTTCCTCTCTTGGTAGATGATTTAAAGGCTACAGTCTTACTTACTTGCATGTTGGTATTGCTATTGCTGAGCCTATTCCTGAAGTTTCTTTACCACAGAACAGCAGTAGGAGTGTAGAGTGTTTTAAAAGAGCAGAAGGATTCTCACTTATTATTTCAGAGTCTAATCTTGTAACATAGTAAGGCCACGCTAATGTACTCAGTAGTGACCCATGGATCAGTCAGATTTACTGAGACACATTTCATTGATTTCTGGCTATGAGTTGCAATTGATCCTGCTACTCTTAGCTGTCCTCACAGAGCTAGCCAGTTCCACTAATCCCCTTAAGCAGCAAAGAGATACAGATAAAAGCTGGTGATTCACCCTGGCTCAAATAACAGTGGTCTTTAAAAGAAAATAGGGGCTTCATGCCTTGGGTATAAAAATGCATAATCTGCATGCTGACTGCATGCAGTTGAGCATATTTCAAGGCTATTAATTAAGACAATAAAAGATTAAGAGCTCAGAAAGAAAATGCTGCTAATGAGAGCAATAATTCTTCTATCTTTACATATGAAAGTGGTTATAAACCCAAATATATTTTTTTTCATTTTTAGAATTACTGCACTTGGATGATCCTGGGAGCACAAGAATCAGCTATTCTTGCAGATCTAACATTTTTATTTCAAGACAAAGGGAAGTGGCTGGCAGAGAACCACAGAATATCTAAGTGCAACATTTTGGCATCCAGCACAGTATTGAAGCAGGATACTGTGTTAGAAAGAAACACTACAATCAAACAAGGAGGTATTAGAATGAAGCCACCACATGACTGCATAAACATAACCTAGACAAAGGTGAGAAAAAAAACAGATGAAACCTACATATTTTCACTAATAGTCATAGCTTTCTAATTGTATTTCCTGTGGGAAAACATAAGCAATATTGTGCTCTGCTGAGAAACTGAAAGAAAGTGAGAGCTGAATTAAGTTATCCTGTGATTGTGTTCACATGAGGGCTCTGTTGGAAGCATTCATTATGCTATCAGCAATTCTCTTTCACCTCACAAAAGTTTTTGGCATATCAGAAAAAAAGTAAAAATAATATCACCAAAAATCTTATTCTCAAAATTCACAGCATGAAAGGTAAATAGCTATGAGGGGCAAGCACTGCTAAAGCAGGATTTTTTTTCCAATCCATACAACTAAATATATTTGTGTAGCCAAACAACATCAAATAGCAACCAAACTCTGTGTGTGAGATTATTGATTATTAAATATGACTTAATTCATCAGATGAAATATTTGCTGGAAATAGTTAAATCTGCTCTAGTCAAGAAGTCATGCTTGTGATCATTTCACATCTCTTCATAGGCCTAATTAAACACACATTGTCTTTTTCTCTGGAGACATCTTTTTCTACTTGGCTCACTTCTGTTTCCTTCACAATGGCAGAGGTCAGCCCCATCACCATGCAAAGCCCCTTGTGCAGGTGTGACTTAAAAGTCGTCTGTATTTGAGGAAAGAAAAACTCTTTTCTGTTCATCACAGTCAGTCTTCACTGCAGTATCACAGGTGCCATGAGGGACACATGGGCCCACATTTCTTCAAATCAGCCTCAGGAACACAGAGAGGTAGCAGATTGTCAACCTGAGGTCCTTGATGGTTGCTATGGACAAATAGGCAACTCCAGCTGGCAGTTCACACCTTAAGCTGGACCTGCAAGATGGATGTTCTCAACTATGGCTCCTCACTAATCTTGCTCAGTTCAGGTGATGTGATTTTTCCCACAGATTGTGATAATGGTCAAAATATCTCTATCCCATAAAAAAATATAGGTGTTCTATTTTCTGCCTGAGTAATGTTAGTTGTAGCAATAAAATATTTTGTTTACAACTTATCAGGCTGAGCAAACAAATATAGAAGGAAAGAACAGAAGTCTTAGTTACAATTTTGCTGAATTACAGTTTACTAATTGGACCTGTCCACAAATAGAATGGGTTTTAGTGCTTGGTTTTACAATTCCATGCTCAAAATTTCATCAGCCCTGAGCATTTATGAATCCAAATGAAACTAATCACATGCCAGTATTCACTATGAGAACTGTAAACTTTTTCAAGTTGAAGATTTTTTTTTTTAAAGAAGGAAAAAGGCATTCTGAATATTTATACCTTTCTATTTCTTCCAGGCTTCTTGCCTCATTATCATTAGCATCTGCAAGATAACATGAAGAAGGGAGGAATTTACAAAAAAATTAGCAGACAAAAGTCAAGTGTTTTTGTTGCTACACAATGAATTCCAATTTTGTAATTTCATTGTGAACATGAGTTCATTTAATTAACACTTGTGTAATGGAATAAATTCTGACTACCATTCCTCGGAAGATATTTTTGTAAGCCCTTATTGGCTCATAAATCAGAATTTTTATTTGCAACTGCTTTTCTGTCATTTTTTTGTTGTAGCTATAACAAATGGAATTGATATGTACTGTCATGTAAAGAGATGTCTCTGTTCTGTTACTATAACTCATTAACTCATTTTAAAAGTTTTGGGTTTTCACTTGCATCTCACTGGTGTGAACTTGTGATGCAGAAGTTCTGTAACTTGAATGAACTATGTGAGCATTCATGCTAGACTGAAAATGCACACTTGGATTTAGATTTAGGCAGATAAGGAAAAAAAATGTTTGGCTCCAGCTGGTGGGGGGGGGGAGGGAAAAAACCCCCAAAATTATTATGCAAATTTGCACAAAGTAATCATAGAATCATAGAATCAGTCAGGGTTGGAAGGGACCACAAGGATCATCTAGTTCCAACTCCCCTGCCATGCCCCGGGACACCCTACCCTAGATTAGGCTGGACAGAGCCTCATCCAGCCTGGCCTTAAACACCTCCAGGAAAGTGGCCCCAGCCATCCCCCTGGGCAACCCATTCCAAGGCCTTACCATTCTTATGGTGAAGAACTTCCTCCTCACATCCAATCTGAATCTCCCCACCTCCAGCTTTGCTACATACAAAATCATAGAAAAATATTATTGTAGTGAGAGGGGAAAAAAACCCAACAAACAAACAACTAAAACAAAACTCCCACAATAAAACTAATTTTAAAAAAAATTTTAAAATACAGATTCTACTGTGCTCTTCGGCTATGTCTGTGCTGTTATGGAAAAGAAACATGTAGCTGCATTTCAAGGCCAAATGACATGAACTAATTTGCATCTCCTCTACTTAAAGACAGTTCCCTTTAGAGGAGATTTGGCTTTGAGATATGCCTAAAAAGAGAAGGCTGACAAGGAAGATTTGTGAATTATCAAGGATGCAGTGCTTGGATTTGCATCTTGGCCCTATCTTAGTACTGAGTCCTAAGTAACCTAAGCTTTAGTATCTCCACTCCCCAAGGACATGGCTTGAAGACACTTTACTCAGGATACCTTCTGGCTTTCCTGTCCATGGAAATGAAAGTACAGGAAAGGGCTATCGCATGTATGGGCTTTGGCTCAGAAAATGTGAGATTTCTGGCATGAATGGTATTCAGAGGTATTGCTGGGTGCAGCAGTGTAAACACAGTACAATCAGTCCGATTTCCTTTGCTGAGATAATAATAAATGTTTGTCTATGTTTTATAAAAAAATAGAATTTATCACCTTCATAAGTGCCTGAGTTTAAAATATTCCTGTTTAGTCACCAATAAAATACTTCATGAAGTTCAAATGCAACAAAGAAGCAGTGGGATGCAACTGAAATCTACCCTTTGAAATACAGCTCCTGCAGCTAAAATGATCAAACTAAGTGTGGCTTAGTCGAAGATGTTCCTACCCCAGATTTCAAGATTGCCAATATAACATTTTAACACATGGAGTTATATTGACTTCTGCAAGCGAAACAGAAGTAAAGCTACAAAGTTTATTAATATCAGGCCAAAGAAACATCTCTTTTCAGAAACATGTTTTTTTTCCCCGTAGGTGGGAAAATGTATCATGAGCTTAGAAATTATAATTAAGAGCTTTACGCAGATCAAAACACCATGTTAATTCTCAGATTCCTCTATGGACAGCACTGGAGGTGAACAGCAAATGGGCTCAATAGGCTGTTAAACAGAACTGTCTGTCAAACAAGAATTTGCTGTGGTTCAACATTTGTTTTCCCTTCTCATGAAATGAAAAATAGATCTTTGAAGTATTTGAGGGTAAAAACTGAGTGAAAAAGATGCTGTCTACACAGCAGCCATCAGCACAACCGTAAAAAGAAGTGTAAAACGAAATTTAAAAATTAATTTTCATTTTCTAGGGCAGAGGCTTCCAAATGTTCAGCAAATCTTTTGGCCACTGACATATGGCACCAAGCTTGTTCATCAGGTACAGAAGGATGAGTACATTGAATAGAAAATATTGAGATACTTCCTCTGAACTGAATAATTTCATAACTGTAATTTTTTTTAATACACAACACCATTTATTAAAATAAGTTAATCAAAATGGCTTAGCTAATAAATTAAAATCAGATTTGAATCACTAATGATGCTAAACTTATCCACTCTCAGCTAATAGGTCACTGCTGGCTGTATAGGATCTGATGACAGCACTGAAAAACCTGATTAGTTTGTTTTATCATTAAACTGTCTTTGAGGCAACAAAAAATTACACATGAAATTAATTTCTGTCACCGATATGTAATCAGCTCATCTGATTTTATGTAACTGTTATTTATCACAGACCATGAAAGAATTTTCTGGTATTATTTCATTTTTTTTAAAGATTTTTTTACCACGGCCTTTGAACTTTAGTAGCAGCTCTTACTAGTAGGCATCTTCTACTTAGAACCATCAAGTCTCTGCTATAATATGATGCTACAGTAATTTTTAGGCACAAAGAGGATATTGTGGAAGTCTATTTTTTAGGTAATATTCCTGTGCTTTTTTTTTTTAAATGTAAAATGTTAAATATTGATTAGAAAAAGAATCTTTCAAGCATCACTTTTTGGATAAAAACTCTGCAGTAATTACCATGCATTAGGTGAAATTAAGCAGAATCTTATATAAAAATATTTTGCGAAATCTGAAAATACATTTTCCACAGCATTCTCTTGAATTCCATAGCAGAGCTATTAAAATGCATCTGCCAAACATCAAAACAAAGACATAAACAAAGCATTTCAAAAAGCTTCTATTTTGTTAAATTTTATAGCATTGTTTCTTAACAGACAAAGCAAAAATTCTTTCTTCATTGCCACAGAAATGGTCATAGTTTTATTATTTCTGTTGATCTTAAAAATGTCCATTTTAAACCCATATTCTGGCACTTAGAGGTTACCTGTTTACAACAGCTGGTTATAGAGCTAGTACATGTGAATGTACAGACATAATAGCTGCACATTTTATTTTGAAAAACATATCTTGCCTTGTCCCCCTTTTGACCAACCAAAATTCAGCATGATATCCTTATTCCAGAAGGGAAGATAAATGGATAATGGGAACAGTTTTGTCCACTGTCTTTCTCCGAGCATAGAAAAAAATGCTGTTTTGTAGAGAACAGAAGAAACCAAGAGCAGACTGTTTCACTGTTCCCATTCTAAATCTCTTTCAGCCAACTTTTTAACTTAGCCTCCCATTTCAAGATTGAATTCCAGATTCATAGCCAAGAGCAGAGTGGGCTTTCTTCAAGCTGCACATTTGCCTGTGGGCTGCAACATGAACTCGGCTGCTTCTTAAAGTGCGTTACTTGAAAATAAAACAGTCTATTTCAAGAAGTTTCTTCTTGCTCTGTTATTATTACAATTTGTAAAGAGTTTGTATTATGTGTTTGCCTGGGAGCTATCACAGAATGCCTTGTAAAAACAGAACTTGTGCAAAAGGGCTCACATTCGAAGTGTAAAATGAGAGACAACAGGTGGAAGAAGTCAGCAGCTGGAAGGGAGCACTGGGGAACAATGAAGCAATTACGAACAGTTGACGAAGCAGCAGTAAGAGAACACCAGCTGCTTAACTATTGTGGGAGCTCTAATTACAATTCTTCTTAGGAGAGAGAATTACTCTTGCGGTGCTCTGCCCAGAATCCTCCCTCAGGAAAAAGTACGTGATTTGGGGGAAGAAGGAAAATGCAGCAGAAAGGAACGCAAGCTCCCTCTCCTCCCTTCTCAGCAAAGAGAAGCAAATCAAGTTCACATGTGTGCAATACACCTCTCTCAGAGCAATACAGTTGCAATAGATGTCCTTGAGCTGTTTAACATATGGACCTCTGACATGACAAAACGTGCCATTTCAGCATAGATATTGACCTATTAATATAGATCATATAAAATACCTTAATGTTAATGACTCCATGCTATGCATTGCCATGATCTGTCTTAATGGCTTCTTTCCTTCAAAGCTTCTGCACTGTCAAAGCATAATACTGAGCCTTTCATTTGAAGTGCTACATCATATCAAACCTTTTCTTCTTTTCCAGTTATTCAAATGTATAATGTCAAGACATAGTGTGGAGCTCATAAGTGGATCTTTGACAAGATGTATCATGTCAATGCGTGATTGTGACTGTCAGGATACAAAGCAGCACTTCACAAGTACGAAAAAGTTATGTGAGTAAGCACAGTAAACTAAAATTTAAAGGTTTGGATTCTGGTTTGCATTCAAGACAGAGGGAATAAGTGCAAACTGAATATGAACTAATGTGGAAGGATCTTGCATATTAATGGAACACCTTTATCCTTTTTATGTATTGGTAACCTTTCTGATTAGAAGCATATAATTTCAAGCAAGGTTAAAAGGAACGTGACCAGCTTATTCCTATGTGCACTTCACCAGGAAGGTAATGAAAACTTCCGATGGTTCATTGTTAGACTATGTATTTTTTTTCCTCTCAGAAGTTACTAAGTTTTCTTGAAATTAAAAATTCAGTGTGCCAGGTTTGACACTGCGTCCATCAAGAGAGTCTCTGAAATTGCACAAAGAGAAATTGCATGAAAATTTGCTTTTAAATAATGCTATACCCTTTGTGAAACTTTGAGACACATTGAGTATGAGCACTGAAACCATACACATCCCTTTCACTCTGTGATTTCCCTGCATATCTTTGAAATTATGTAGGTGCACCTGTAACTCAATATTGTAAAAGCAGAATCAGAGTTCAGTCTGTGATATCACAGTGAGGACATACCCAGGCTTTGCCACAACAAATAGCAAATTGTTCATATGAAGAACAACAGTATGACCATAAGTTACAGTTGTCCTAGAACAAAGTGAGGAGAATCCACTCCCTTGACATTCTCTTCCCTTAGCAGCCTGAACAAAAAACATAACAAAGCTAAACAGAAATTAAAAGATAAATAATACTACATGTGCATAGTTGGGAAACAGCTTACATTTTTGCTAACTGAGTGTGCTACCAAACCTTATCATTTAGATTCATACAAGTAGATTTTATATAACTATATCTATATATTCTGTGTCTAAGGAATGTATTCATATTTGTACACCTTACCTTTTCCTTAATCACCTTTATTTCTTTAACATATCTTGCTAATTGGACTGGAGACTTAAGTCACTGACTTGTGAGGTGAAATTAATCTATACAGAGCTATAGCTTCGGGTCTTTTTTCTTGAGTCTTTTACCTTTGTAGAAGATAGTGTATCATGCAGTATAAGAAATGGCACTAGACATTTATGTGGGGTGAACAACTGAAGCCAGTTCTAGGGGCTTCTGACCAGAAGAAGCTTGAAGTGTCCTTTATGCTCATCATTGACATTGAATTCAAATACTTTATCAATCATCACCTATAATCTCTGTATCAAATCTCAGAGACTGAAAATAGGTAAATCTACCAGTTGTCTCACAAATATGAGGAATTCCTCTTTTTTGGGGGGGTAAGTGAAATACTGATGAAGTAGATAACTAGTATAGTAATTTCTTACGTGTACTTGTCTAAATGTACTTTTTTTGTTATGGATGTCCCAAATTCTTGGGCCTTTGGGAAAGATATTTTATTTTTGGCTTTTGGCTTTCAGAAGTTACATCAAGAATGCAATTTACTTGCAGCAAGTGGAAGAAAATCCCCAGTGTTTAAGGCACTAAACCAATTTCATTGTAGTGTTATATTCCAGGACTTTAATAATAAAGTCATAAGAACAAATTTTTGAGTTTCACTTCTGAGATGGCTGAGCATTCTTTAATGTTCATGGGTAGTAGAGCAAATATCTTTTGCAGACATTTTTGTTGAAACGGATGCATCAAAAAACTCATGTCCAAATTGCATCTTACATCACAATCCCAGTAGTTCATAATACGCAGTACATATTTTGTCATTCATTGCCTTAAGAAATGAACCAGAGATTCCAAGGAGACACTTGATGAAGAAGCAGCATACTTCGATGCATGGGGAGGACAAATGTTGTGGTGAATGAGTGGATGGTCACATACCTTAAGATTAGATTTTATAGAATACTAAAGCAAATAGGATGCAATAAAGTGGCAGTGGCAGCTAATAAAAAAAGTGGATTCTGCAACATATTGAATCCAAGAAGGGTTAGTATGAAATCAACATGAACAAACAGTATTATTCCAAAGAATAATCCTAAAAAAGAAATTCCCCCATTTTATGAATTAATAAGTAAATTCAGGCTATATTTTACAAACAAGTTAAATTTAAAAAGCACTACTATGATCAAACAATCACTTTTTTAAGAAAAAAAAAAGCGGCAATTGCAAAATTTTCTGTGTATTTGCCTTTCATTTTTCATTTTAAGAATTCCACTCTCCTCCTTGCATACTCTGGAAATGCAAGACATTTGAATGCTTACATTATTTTCTTGAACCTCCACAGACATGTAGTCTTTATTGACCTTTAAGGTTAAGCAAATTCTTACATATTTCAAACTTCCATCTGTAAGGAGTCCTCAGCCAAAGTGTAGTTTTACAAGTAGATTTGGAGGCCACACTCAAGTTACTTAATTTCCAACTTACATTGGGATTGGTTGCAATGGAGTTAGTTCTCCCCATAGCATTTTCTTTAGCGCTGTTTTTTGCAGGGCCAGCTGGGAATTGTCAGTGACAGTGTTTTGGCTACGAAAGCTGTGCTTTTCCTGCAACAGCACGCTGACGGATGAGCAAGATCTTGGGAAAGGAGACAGCTGGGCCAGCTGACCCAAACTGACCAAAGGAGTAGTCCATACCATATGACATCAGGTCAGATATAAAAGCTAAGTGAAAGAAGGAAGTGTGGGAGCATTCGTTAATGGTGTTCATCCTCCAAAGCAACTACTACGTGTATTGAAGCCCTGTTTCCCAGAGAGCAGCCTGACATCACCTGTCCATGGGAAGTCCATGGGAAGTCCATGGGAAGCATCTTTCTTTGCTCTTGCTTCTATTTTGACTCACGGGCCTCTTGTTATATTTTCCCTCTTCCTTGTATATCTAAAAAGGAGTGATAGAATAGATTTGGCGGGCATCTGGTTTCCAGACATGGTGAAAAAACCACACAACTGCAGTCACCTTGCTCAGGAAAAACATTCATAATGTCAAAATGGTATTGTACTAATCTTTAAATACTCAGTTACAAGTTCAGTTCTGCACATCTATTTAGCAGGCACCTAAATATTAGCATTGCATATTTCCCCCAGAAATTAGAGTTAAGGGAAGTTTCTTGAAGAATATGCATGCATGGTGGTTGACATTCCATACTTAAATTATTGTCCAAATAATACTGAGTCAAAATTACAGCAAGTTGATTATACAAACCAGAAATTAAGTCATGCATGACCGTTTCTTTGAAAACTATTACCAATTGGACAAACCTATCATAGGTTTACTTCAAGGATTTATTTTGAAATTAAAATAAAAAGTTGTGTGTCAAAGTCTAGACACACAAAGTCTTATTTAATTATAACTTCTCAGAGCCTACCACCTTTCATGAGAGATCAGATGAAATGGATATTAATTTCTAGTTTTCTTTGGATTCTGTTTTTGACATACACATTTGATTTGCAGATCTATTAACTCAATGTCTCTGGATTAATCTTTGCCTTTTATGGCATATTAGATGCACAGCCAGCTGTAAGATAAAATGCCTGAAGGCACTGATCTTTGGAAAAGGAAAATAATGCTGCAGAATAGCAGAGTGTTGAAAAATATGGAAATGTTTTTAAAAAAATTTAAAATGCTGGTACATTTACACATTTTCAGGGAAATTTCTTATGCAGACAACCAAGAGAAATCTGATTAGCCATATGAGCTTTCTTATATACATTTATAAACCTACTTATATACATAGAAAGACTTGAGGTGATGTCATCATATTTTCCCAACTTGCTCTTATACTGTATGGGAGTTCTTATTAGAGGACAGGAGAAAGCAGAAAGCTATCATTTCATCACTATGGCTAAATGCACTTTACTATATTTCAGCAGATGTCTCCATAGGTGATGCTGTCTGCATTGGGATTGTTTGTGGCGTGTTACTGCATTCATCTGATGCACTTTAGAAAAACTAAAAAGTTTGAGTGTATTCTCACTCTAGAAATTGTTTGGGAAATGTATAATGTTGAAATTAAAACATGAATTATTTGCTATTTAGATATAATATAGAGACCTGGTAATCCAAGTTTGCATGTCTGAATCAGAAGCTAGAACCATGCTCTGTATTTACAGAGGAAACCTCAAAGATCATCCACTCCAACCTTTGACCCAGTACTGAAGGGTCAACACTAAGCAATGTGATGCTTGAACTCCTCCAGGTATGGTAACTTGACCACTGCCGCGGACAGACCATTCCAATGTTTGATAACCCTTTCAGCAAAGAATGATTAACTAATATCCAACCTAAACCTCCCCAGTGCAGTTTGTAACCAGTTCCTCTAATCCTGTGGCATGTCATCAAGTAACAGAGGCTACTTCTTCCAGCCTCCCTTCAGCCTCCTCGTCTCTAGATTGAAGAACCCCAGCTCCCTCAGATGCTCCTTATAAGTCATGTCCTCCAGATGCTTCACCAACATCTTTGCCCTTCTTTGGACACCCTCCAGTGCCTGTTGTGGAGGCAGAGAATTAATGTGGCCGAGTCAGGAATTATAAAAATATAATTATTTTATTTCCCTGAAAATCCCACTCACAAACTATATACAGAACTAGTTAAGGTTTATTTTCAGGCTCAATTTGATTGGGAAAATCTTCAGAGGATATTATGGGCAAATTTAGAGAGTTAAGAAGTCAGAAAATGGAAAAGGCTAAGCTACAAACACAGCTTTACCCCACAATCAATGAGGCTGAGCAAAGAATTAAGGGAACAGCAGGCTTTACTCATGATGGTGAGACAGGTATTCGGTGATGACCCCTTGATGGATTAGTCTGCTTGGCTGCCTTCTGATGCTACTAGCAATATCCAATAGTGAATCCAAACAGCAAAAGCCCAAGGTGGGTGGAGAAGCTGCCAAACTCAGTAGTGTCTCAAAACACAGCTCCCACAATACAGAGATTCGTGGAAGCGAAGCTGCCTCTGCAGCGGCAGGGGAGAGCCAAACTGATATCAGGGAATCAAGGGCCAATTAAAAATTTCTTATTATGAATATATCTAGTCTTAAACAATGTAGAGCCTAGTCAGCAATATAGATACATACACAGGGCCATAAAATTGTGGAGCTTAGCCCACCATAAAGATATATATATCTTTTAACAATAGGTAGTTTACTTAACATACACTGTCCTTAGGGAAGGGAGGATGCTTAGCTATTGATAAAGGAGAAAACAGCTTGATCAGGGATCCTGTTTTCAACTCTGAAAACAACATAAATCAGCTCTGAAGTTTTGGACCATTACCAGAAACTCAAGGAGCCTGCGTGAAGATGAAGGGTGAAAAGTTCAGTCTGAGGAAGAGTCTGAAACTTCATCCCAAGACTCCAGCCCCAACCCCTGCCCACAAATATCAAGAGACACCACGCAGGCGCAATCATATGGAAACGACTTTAGAGCTAATTATAATGTGAAGCGGGTATAGGTAATGAATATGTATAGGAGCATTGTATGGACTAATGCATATGTAATCTGTAACTCTATGTATACTGAGGTGGATATCACTGGAAATGCGCATGCCGTCAGAAGAGCGATCCCCCATGTGCCCAGTGCAGTGAATAAATATACCTACATTACAACTTTCGTTAGTTGTGGAGTTTTGCCGCACGTCAAAACTGCCAGGGTCTCCCGCAGCCAGACTGGCAGCCAGGAAGCTGGCTGCAGTAGAGTCACAGAGCAGCTGGCTCTGGGTGCCACCAGCAGCTCTCTCAAATGGACCCAGGACTTGCCAACCTTGCAAGACTGCACAGAATGGTGCAGAAGTGGGGGACTGTCCAAAAGCAAGGATGGTGCAAAACCGAGAGCCATGCAAAAAGGAAGGAGATGTCCAAAAGCAGGGACAGTCCAACGTGGGAACCTTCTGCCTTTTTCCCTTGCTCTGTTTGTGCTTTTCTAGACAAAGTGTCCATTTGCTGTTTTATACTGGGTATGGAGGACCCAGCCAACCACCAGCCACATTCCCATCATGGGCTTCCAAACGGGTCAGTACTACATATGAGGGAAACGGCACCTTTTTCTGTTTCCCCCTTCAAGCCCGAGGTGGGGGAAGCAGTTTTTGCACCTTCTTCTCCCTATTCAAACCCGCCGGAGTTGGGGAGTGGGGGCAGAGGTTGGGGAGAAGGAAGGAATTTGGAGTGCTCTAGGGCACTGCATCAGTGTCAGTGTGCTTCCCTGCACTGAACACAATACTTAAGTACCGAGTACTGGGGAATGATCACCTTCCTGTTCCTGGTAGCTGCAGTGTTTCTGATACAAACCAAGATGCTATTGGCACACTGCTGACTCCTGCTCAGTCAACCATCAACCAATACCTTCAGGGCCCTCTCCAAGTTTTCACAGAATTGTAGAATGGTTTAGGTTGGAAGAGACCTCAAAGATCATCCAGTTCCAGCCCCTTGCCATAGGCAGGGACACCTCCCACTAGATCAGGTCACTCAAGACCTCATCCAGCCTGGCCTTGAACACATCCAGGGAGGGAGCAGCCACAACCTCCCTGGGCAACCTGTTCCAGTGTCTTGCCACCCTCACTGTGAAGAACCTCCTCCTAACATCCCATTTAAATCTCCCCTCTGACAGTTTGAACCCATTACCCCTCATCCTGTCATTACAAGACTTTGTGAATAGTCCCTCCCCAGCCTTCCTGCAGGCCCCGTTCAGATACTGGAAGGTTTCTATAAGGTCTCCTTGAAGCATTTTCCAGGCATTTTACAGCTCTACAATTGAGCAGAAAGAAGCAGCTGAACAGAGAGATCAGCCTAAGTAAGTAGGCCCAGACAGCACCCATGGGTAATATTAGAGTGACCATCAACCCTCAATCCAGCCTAACCAGGGGGCCACCAGGCCCCCTGGACTTTGTTCTACTCCCATTCACCTGGTGTGTACCATGGGGACTCACCAGTGATGATGGAAGGAGGATCCATCTGCCCAGTTGGGCAACCTTGGGGCTTCTACCTTTCTTGAGGCTGAGTAAATAGGAGAGTGGTCAGGGAGGGCAAAGTGGTCATGGCTGGGGTGGGAGGAGACTCCCAACAGAACCCATGTGCTCTGGGTTTGGGGAAAATGGTGTGTGGGGTTGGAAAGGGGCAGATAGAGTGGAAAAGGGGAGGTGGTGCTGAAAGGAGAGAGATGGAGAGGAAAAGGATGGAGATGGAGATTGAAAGAGGAAGATAGGGGAAAAGGAAGGAGATGGAGAGGGAAGAGGGAGATAGTGAAAGGAGAGAGATGGAGAGGAAAAGGATGGAGATGGAGACTGAAAGAGGAAGATGGGGGAAAAGGAAGGAGATGGAGAGGAAAGAGGGAGATAGGGGGAAATAGGAAGATGGAGAGGAAAGGAAGGAGATGGAAAGAAAAGGAGGAAGATGGGGGGAATAGGAGATGGAGAGGAAAGGAGGAAGATGGAGGAGAGTGAGATTAAAAAAAAAAAAACAAAAACAAAAATTAAAACTGGACTGCAGTGTTTGCTCTGAAACCTGCCTGTTCATCACCAACCCTTTGTCATTTCTGCTGGGAGCAGTAACCAAACAACTTCACTGGCTCACTGTATTGGCTGGAGAAGAGCAACTCATGCCTGTCTGAGAGGAAAAAAATAGGAAATAAAGAGGAAAACTAAGAATAAAAATTAAAAACTAAACAAAACCCAAATTATAAATATATATATATATATATATATAAAGTGCCAGGTCCTGCACTTTGGTCAAAACAACTCCAAGCAGTGCTACAGGCTCAGGGCAGTGTGGCTGGAGAGCTGCCTGGCAGAAAGGGATTTGAGGGCTTGTAGTAGGCAGCTGAATAGGAGCCAGCAGTGTGCCCAGGCAGCCAAGAATACAAATGACATCCTGGCTTGTATTAAAAATGTTGTGGCCCGCAGGAGTAGGGAGGTGATTGTCCCCTTGTACTCAGTTTTGGTGAGGGCACACCTTGAGTATTTTGTTCAGTTTTGGGCACCACAATACAAGAGAGATGTGGAGGCACTGGAGCTGGTCCAGAGGAGGGCAATGAAGCTGGTGAAGGGCCTGGAGAATAAATCTTGTGAGGAGTGACTGAGAGAGCTGGGGATCATTAGTTTAAGAAAGAGGAGACTGAGGGGAGATCTCATTGCTGTCTACAACTACCGGAAGGGACATTGTGGAGAGGGTGCTGCTTGTCTCTTCTCACAGGTAATTGGAGACAGAACAAGGTGGAATGGCCTTAAGCTGAGACTGGGTAGGTTTAGATCGAACATTAGGGAAAAGTTTTTCACACAGAGAGTGGTCAGGCACTGGAATGTGCTGTCCAAGGGAGTTGACTGAGTCACCAACCCTGGATGGGTTTAAGAGCTGTTTGGATGTTGTGCTTGGCAATATGTTTTAAGGTGAATCTTGTAGAGTAGGGTTATAGGTTGGACTTGATGATCCTGAGGGTCTTTTCCAACCTGGATGTTTCTCTGTATGTTCTCTGTGAGACAGCAGTGTGCTCTTTTGGCACCTCAAAGGACAGAAAATCACTGTACCAGATGGCAGGATGCAAGGCAGTGGATGCTTGAAGGGAATATTCTATTTTACTTTTTAATTTTTTTTTTGGCAAGTGGACTACTCACTCCAAAACCAAAATGCTGAATTGGTGTAGATCTGAAGCTTGATGTTCTCCTTCTGTTTGTTGAGGTACTGGAACAGGTTGCCCATGTAGGTTGTGGATGTCCCCTCCTTGGACTTGTTCAAGGCCAGGCTGGATGAGGCCTTAAGCAACCTGTCCCAGTGGAAGGTGTCCCTGCCCGTGGAAGGGAGTTGGGTGACCCTTAAGGTCCCTTCCAACCCAAACCATTCTATGAATCTATGAAAGTCACAGTCTGTAACTTACCATGGGGTTGCTGTGACCCAAGTCACAGGACTGGCACTTGGCTTTGTAAAGTTCGCGCAATTAGCCTTGGCCCATAGTCTAAACTGTGCAGATCCTGTTGCAAAGATTTCCTAAACCTGTCCAGCTGCTACTGTAAAGCCTCCCTGCCCTCTAGCAAATCAACACAGCTGCCCAGCTTGGTGCCATCTGCAAACTTACTGAGGGTGAACTCAATCACTTCATCCAAATCATTAAGAAGGATATTAAAGAGGACATGCCTCAGTGCTGAACCCTGGGGAACACCACTAGTGACTGGGCACAAGTCAGATTTAACTCCACCCACTACTGCTCTTTGGGCTCAGTCATGCAGTCATTTTTTTATCCAGCTCAGAGTTCACTTATCCAGGCATTGTGCCATGATTTTCTGAAGGAGAGTGCTGTGGGAGACAGGGTCAAAGGCTTTACTAAAGTCTAGGTAGACAGGGTCCATGGCTCTTCCCTCATCCACTAGGCAGGTCACCTTAATGTAGAATGAGATCAGATTAGTCAGACAGATTTATGTTATGAAGCATAAATCCAGGCCTTAAAAAATAACCTTAAATCAATCACAGTACTTCCAAAACCTCAGCTTGGTGATATTTGACTATTGAGATAGCATTTTTAGCAACATCACTTCTGGTCTTGGCCTAAAGCTGCTTTTGGTGTAAGCTTCCTGTAATACCTGTGAGGTATTTGTCAGCCTCTGTGACTGTCTTGGATGCCTTTTAACTGTGTTTAAGGATGCCCAGTGTTTTAACTGGCACTAGGTGCCTGTGTTTATGCATAATGTCTGTAATAAAAAGTTGCATGCTTAGTTCAGAACAGATGCATAGATGCTGGTCTTCAACTGGAAAGGCACCTGTCTAACACCCCACTTTATACCTACCTATAAGAATCCCAGTAAAACTCCATACAAATCCTCCCAGCTAATCTCTTGTTACTAGATCTTTTGCATGCCAGGTAGCCAACTGTGCCTGCCATTGCTGAGCTGACTGTACCTACTCACTTTATTACATTCATGCACAGTCAAACACTTTTTTTGTGCTGAGTTCTGTAAGAGTGCTGTAGCTAAGAAGCTACTGGATTTAGAAGCAGAAGTCACAGATTCAGTACAAGTAATTAATAATTCTTTCTATATCTAGTTCACTGGATTAGTGTATTCTCACCTCAAAATATGGGCATGGAACTGAATAAATCTTTTGAAGACAACCTATAACACTGAATGGAAATGCTCAAGAGGTCAACGACTAAATATGGAACAAAATTAATTTCATTTAGCAATTCTAAGGTGCATCATATTTTTCATTGTCCTGCAAATAACAGTTTGTGAAAAATCAGACCATTTTCTCCTTCATAAATATAAAACATAACCATGCTAACCAGCAGATACAGAAGTAGATTTCTAATTGTGTAATATGGTGGCATGCTCTTATTACCTCACTGTATTATGACACCTAACTTCACCAAAGTGTATTTCAATCCCCTTAGTGCCTTAGGGTATAGGACATATATTCTGCAAAGAGGTATTTGCATGATTCCACGAGCGTGTATCAAAGTTCTGACACTGCACTGAAAATAATTAAAATGCATTTGAAAGGTCTGGCCCTGGGCATTAGCTCACTTTTTATAACATGCATCTTGCTGCAAAATGCAAAATCTCTGGTTTCCCAGACCACCTCATTGGAATGATGTGAGTAGAAGTGTTACTAACCTCCATCAAGTAATACTCCTCAGTGGAATTTTGGGGTGTGGTAACTAGGTATTTTTAGTTTTCTACCTTGAGTTTTTACACAATTAATTAATTAATTGATAAATATTCAATTATAATAATTTCTTAACCTATGTTTGAGACTAGTATTTTGCTCCTCAGCTGAACTAGTACAGTCTAAGAACTGTTGCTTTGGTGGGTTTTTTTAATATATGGAAAAACAAAATCATCCTTATATTTGTCATGGCTGGGAAGAGATTCTATAGGAATGTTTTGGTTCAGTAAACATGCATAGAAAATACTTTTATTAATAACAATAATTTTCATTTGATAAACTACCCAGTGTATGCAGTCTTCATAATTTTCTTATTGCTTTTTTGGAAGAACAGATGACTTTCTCTTCAGCTCTAATTGCCAGAACTACTCCACTCTCATTCCTTCCCACATATCTGCTGCTGAATTTATGTGCTTTTGTTGTGCCTCCTCTCTTGGCATCCGCCTTTTTGTGCACCCAAAAAGAAACAGATGATACTGTATTACGGTTGCTTTTCATGAAGAGAAATGTGACTGCAAATGACTGCTTCACTTTCAGGCAAGCTATCTTATAAAAAATTATGTATGAGACCTAGTGCATTTGTTACGGCTGATCTTCTGGGATATTAGAATGTGGAAATGTAGGATTTTTGCTTATTTTAAGCTCTGTATAAAGCTTGGAACATATTTTGTTTGTATTATTGATAATAACCAGGATTCATCTGGCATCATTCCAAGGGAAACACACTGGCATAAGTTTATTTTATTCCTCAGAACATATGCCATGGTTTTATAATACTCTTTCTTCAATACAATTTCAGAAGATTATTGTATCACACATACCAAATTTAGAACTTTGAAAAGATTATGATAAAAGAAAATTTCCAGTGCCTTCTCATTCAATTGCTGCTTACAGCTATTTTATTCTGTTTGTCTGTGTGAAGCCATGATTCCACAGTGAGTCAGAGAAGGCACTTTTATACATGGAACTAATTTCTGAAATGTGAAAACATTTCAAAACAAATAAGAAGAGATTTGGTACTTCATAAGGGGAAAGTATTTTGTGTATAGGATAATTTTCTTTGGGCATTAATGAGAGAAGCCCAGACACTGTGAGTTCATGCCTTACAGAGCATAACAGTGACTGAGGCACCTGCCTCCCAGTAGCACTTATCTTGAAGGTGATGCATTCTCATCTCCCCCTTTCAAGCTCTGAATATGAACCCCTCAGTTCAATGGCATCAGATGGTAATAAATTCACATAATTATATACTTGTTAAGGAGGTTAAGGTTATTTTGTTTGGATAACATGACTATGATTTATTTTGTCTGTAAGGTTTGAGGTTAAACAATATTAATGGCTAGTTAATGGCCTAATGAGTCAGCTACAAGCCATTTAGGCATGCAATGAACCTTCACTTTTCAGTGACTCTTGTAATGAAAGATCTATATGAATGCCTGTCTACTGTCACAATAGAGATAAAAGGAGAGCCACCTAATCAATTGTGATGGTAAATCAATTGATCTGTAACCCTGTTTTCATACAGTGAAAAAGATATAGAGGAAACATTTTACTGTTCCCTTATTTCCATCTGAATATCTATAAATAAAAGAGACAGTTCCCTATTTGAAAATATTCCCTTTATTACTGTGATTCAAAAGCAGGGAGAATCTGATTGATGTCTTATTTTATAGATGTGTCGGTTACTTTTGTCATTTCCAGGAGATTTAAAGTTCTTAGAAATTAAATATATGATGCAGAACATCAGAGAGGCTTGCTCTTCACTGTCATCTGTAAGGTTAAGGATTAAGATAAAGCTGATGTGTGCTCTACTTGTTCCTACCTCTGAACAGCATCCAAAATTGCAGAAAGATGATTTAGAAAGAAATTTGGAAATGCAATTTATAAAGAAAAAATTCTTTGAAGCTTCTTTTAAACAGAAGCTGTATTAAAGTGTTGTAAGACAGCAGTCTATGATATTGATGCTGTTTTTATATCATGATTTTATGCTGTCCCGTGAGTTTCACTACATATTTTTCCTTTTCCATATTGTCTTTAGAACACAGACATTTTTTATCTTTATTAGTTTAAACTACCAGAAACACCAGCTGCCACAAAAGCCCTGTTATACCTATGTATTGATTCTTTCTAACACCCTAAAATAATATTTAATGGGATTTTATTTTTCATCTTCTTTTTTTGATTGCCTTATTCTTCTCATAGCCTTAGATACCTCATAAAAGATGAATTTTCAGAATCCTAATCAACCTGTCCCGCCCCTCTACAGAAAAAAAAAACAGATATCTTTATTTTAAGGCATCCCAGAAGGGGCACAATGTTATTTTAATTTGAGCCTATCATCTGCTAAGCAGTTCAGTTCAAGGATTTTTTTGTGTTGTGGCTGACATGAAATGGTGTATTTCTATTGCTGCTGCATACAACCTTGCAGCATGTCAGTTGATGCCACTATTTTTGTTCGGTGTCACAATGTCTTATACATGCATGGATATCTATGATATTGAAAACGCCCAATAAGAAGGAAATCAAATTCAAATTCCCTTTCCTAGAGGCCAAGAATTTTTTCTTGCTCAAATGGTTGATTTTGGGTGGGGAGCTGTTATGTGCACCGTAGTGGGTAAATGATAAATGTTTGCTGAATATACAGAAAAGAGAAAAATGGTGGTGTGAGTTTGTAACCAAGGCTGTCTGTACTACAACCTACAGCCAGCCAACTGACACAGAGCTGCCTCAGTTCATGTATATGAACTCCTTTTTCCATTCAAAACAGTGTGGTTGTGCTCACCTGATGTGCTAGGAATGGTCCCTGATCCACACCAACTGTCAAGGTGGAAACTGTTAGGGGAAAATGATACTTGGCCCATGTCAAAGCTGTTCAGGAATCCCTCCAATGACTCAGCGGTACAGAAGATCAAATTTCAGGCCAAGGACTGCTCCCTGATGCTGTATGATTTGCTGGAGGCAAACAGAGCCTGAATAGCTAAAACCAGACACCAGGTGAATGTATATTTATTTGCAACACAACACTTCTACAAATGTATTTAACAGTCAAATTTTCAGTTTTCAAAGGATTGCACATAGTTCAAAACCAATCATCCCTCCAGGTCTCTGGGCATGCCAAACCATATTCTCCTTATCTGTAAATGAATATCCTGTCTGACCATATGACAATTCACTGACAACACACAGTAATAGCCTGATCTTGCAGAATAAGTTAAATATCATCAGGTTGTAGATCTAATGCCTCATCCAAAGGCCTGTGATGCCATTCCCCTCTCTCCTCTATTTCATGTCATGATATCCATATATTCAGCAATTCCTCTGATAGCGATAACACTACATCATCCCTTAAATGACTAGAAGAGAGATTTAGATATCCAAAACCAAATTCAGGTATATAGCTGTCACTGAGATGGGCAACTGTGGATTATTTTGTTTGCCAGTTGAACTAACTCTACGGTCTGGAAAGAATGACAATATAAGCATCAGCATGGTAACAGAAAGCAAGGTATTTCAACCCACAGAACTATCACCCAGGGTTATTATTACATCAGTATTTCTGCCAATGCAGTCACTGCTATAGATCACACAAACAGATGTACAATACTATCAGATATTTGTCCCTGTATACTGAAGTGATATGGAGACTGCTAGGAAAGAATGAGCATTAAAAGCATTTGAAAGTAGCTTAAACTATCCCTTTTTTTTTTTTTTTTTTCCCATTACTCTTTTCCTCAAAGCTCTTCTACTATTCTGCTGAGGCTAAGAAATTTATGTCAGACTATTTGGTGTAACATCCAGCGCAGCATACCTCAAGATTTATAGTTCCCTTTCCTTGGCTTTTAAATTGTGCTTCAGCTGTTTTCCATATGGTCTTATCTCCCACATAGGATAAATTTGAATAGTATGATGAATTATATCCACTGATGTATCATGGAAAATGTTTCTTCGTGAATGAAAAGGGCACTTTTTAATCATGGAAAACATAGCTGCAAATAATCTCCCTTCAAAAACATAATCTTAGTTCTACTGATAATAAAGAACTTGGAGAAGACCTGTACCTGTGTTTTAAGATGCAAGTTAAGGCACCAGTGTTATACATTTAGTCTCCATTATTAGCCTAGGTCAGGCCCTTAGGGTCAAATGTGAACTTAAGGCCAAGTCGCCTAAGCATAGATATCCTACTGTATTTCAGGTACTCTAGAATCTGTAGATGGATCCACAGCATAAAGCTACTGAAATATAGAGATCCTAGAGCCTAGAATTACATAGATCATGATGTTTGCAGATGGTGCACAGCTAAAATTAGATACCCGTGTCCACAGGCGAGCAAGCTTTTAAGGCTTTCAAATAATCAATGGTCAGAAGTGCATGTGAGGAGACTGACACTGCCTTTTGAGACAACCTAAACCTGAAGCTCCAGAGAACATGGGTTTCTTACCATAGATCAGGACTTCCAGGCCCCTTCTGGAACTCTTGAGCTGTATACGGACAACTGCATGTACTCTAATGTTAAGAACAAGCAATAGAGACAGAAATCAGTTATGATTTAAACACCTAGTCACTTTACACACCATGTAATTATGGCATTTTAGACATCTTAGTATCCAGCTGCATCTCTAGAAGGTCTCTGATGGGTCCTCTGTCATATCACTAAACACCATGCATCTCTCTTAGAACATCTCAAATTCACTTCAACCAAGGAAGAGAGAATTCAGGGCCTTGGAATGACTGGTTAAGTTATTGACAGCGCAAGTAGTGTTCTCCTCTGCCCCTATAGTTGCAGAGAGTAATGAAAAAATAATCAGGAAAAGCCAACAGATCAGTGCCTGGCTCTGAGCTTGCTGCCACCAGCATCATTTTGGGTTCTTTAATCATGGGTTGATTTACAGGACACCAGGCCTGCTAGCAAGAGATGGGATACACTTGTCACAAAGAGTGAAAAGGATCATAGCATGAGATCCAGCAGGGCTCAGTGAAAGGGGGTAGGGCACAAAACCAGGCTTGCTGTAAATAAGCCTGAGGGAAATACAACAATATTTGAAGGATGGTGTGTTAGTGAGGTCTTTTGGTCTGCCATATTAGTGGAAGTAGGGAATAGAGATCCACACAGCAACACAGATGCAAGGGTTATTGACAGGTCAATAACCATGGGAGCACCTGAGAACAATCAGATAGGAATTAGGACTTCTGTCTGCAAAAAAGATGGTGGGAAAATTAGGCCAACTGAAGTGCACCTACACTGCATGGGCATTGCATGGGCAACAAAAAGAGATGAAAGCCCTTGACCATCAGGAGAACTCTGAAAGTACTCACCACAAAAATATGGTGGATGTTTCACAGAATCTCAGAACTTTAGAGGTTGGAAGAGACCTTCAGAGATCATTGAGTCCAATCCTCCTGCCAAGGCAGGATCCTCTAGGACAGTTCACTCAGGAATGCTTCCAGACAGGTTTTGAAAGTCTCCAGAGAAAGAGACTCCACAACCTCTCTGGGCAGCCTGTTCCAGGGTTCCATCACCCTCACTGTAAAGAAGTTTCTGCTCGTGTTGAGGTGAAACTCTCTGTTCCAGTTTGTAGCTGTTGCTCCTTGTCTTATTGCTGCTGACCAGCAAAAAGGGATTGGCCCCCATCCACTTGACACCCACCCCTCAGATATTTGTACACATTAATGAGATCTCCTCTCAGTCTTTTCTTCTCCAGACTAAATAGCCTCAGGATTCTCAGTCTCACTCCATTAGAGAGATGCTCAAGTCCCCCAGTCATCCTCATGGCTCTCTGCTGGACTCTTTCCAGAAGGTCTCCGTCTCTCATATGACTGGTGTGCCACAATCAATGTCTCCAAACTCTTCAGAAGGAGTAGGCAAGGAAGGAGAGGAGTTGGGGTGGCTATGTATGTCAAGGAGTGTTTTGATTGTCTTGAATGAATCAAGAAGGCAGCAAATAAGACAGATGTCATGGTGGGATTCTATTATAGATTGTTCAACCAAGATGAAGAGACAGATTAAAAAATTCCTTAGGTATTAGTGTGCATTGTTGGTTCATGTCCAGTTTTTTGCCCACCAGTACAACCAAGGCATTTTCCACACAGGTGCTCTCTATTGTATCATTCCCAGCCAGTACTGATTATGAGGTTTGTTTCAAACCAGGTACAGGACCTTCCACCTGGGTTGGTTGAACCTCATGAGGTTCACCTGGACACACTCCTCTCACTTGTCCAGGTCCCTCTGGATATATTGTTTGCAACCTCAGCTTGATGTCATTTGCTAAGTGTGCACTTGATCCCAATATCTATATCTTTGATATTAAACAGCAATGGTCCCAGTACAGATCCTTGAGGAACACCACTTATTACCTGTCTGCATCTGGACATCAGTCCAGAGAAGGGCAACAAAGCTGGTGAAGGGTCTGGACAATGGATCTTAATGGGGAATGGTGAAGGGAACTGAGGATGTTTAGTCTGAAGAAAAAGAGGCAAAGGTGAGACCTTATCACTCTCTATACTTACCTCAAAGAAGTTTGTAATGAAGTGTGTGTTGGTCTCTTCTCCCTAGTAACAAGTGTTAGGACAAGCGGAAAGGGCTTCGAGTTGCACCAGAAGAGGTTTAGATTGGTTCTAAACAACTTCCTCACTGAAAGTGTGGAATATGCTCCCCAGGGAGGTAACTGAATCAACATTTCTAGGGATATGGAAAAGATGCAGATATGGTCCTAAGGGACATGGCTTAGCACCAGACTTGGTCGAGTAAGATAATGATTGGACTCAATAATTTGAAAGGTCTTTTATAACCAAAATGATTTTCTGATACTAACCACAGTTATACATGTATGAATACAGAAAATGCTGTTTAATAGTAAATATGTTGTGGGAAAATATCATAATCGATTTATCTTTCAGAGGGTTACACAAAGTAATCTTGAGCCATAAATATTAGTAGATTTTCTTTATATTTAATTATTCTATGAATTTAAGCCCTTCAATTTTAAAATTTTCAAGCCAAAGTATTTTATAGCCAATGGTTTTATTCTTCTCATTCATTTTATACCAGAAAAGCCTAGGTTTAGCTAAATCACCAACCTTGTGTGTGCAAGTGTAGTTCAAAAAAACGGATCCAATTATTCCCACTCATGGATCTCTCCTTCACCTTTCTCTCCCCACTGTCCTCCACTTCATCCTTTTGTTTTTGAGGAAAGGGCAATGACATGTAAGAAGAAATAGTAGCTCATCTGTTATTGATGAAAAAGCACCACGTAAAGATAACCTGTGATCTCCCAGAAGACCACACTGAAGTCAGATGGCACTCTCTGATCTGTATTCTCATTTTGTACTTATCCTCGAGTCAAGACTTCATCTCACACAGAAAAGTTCTTCACATTTATTAAGTTTTATCCAAGTTGCTCAAGACTTTTATTTTTTTCTAAAATGCCACTACCACCTGCTGCCACTGACTTCCTTTTTGTAGGTCAGAACTGAATTACCTCTTTGACAACAGATGTTGATTGGAAATACTGCTGGCTAAAACATTACAGAAGCAAAAACTGCCATATCAGTCTCACTAGTTAGATCAGAGTGGCTTTTGCCAGTGTGGTGTGTTGACCTTAGCAAGGCACTAGGTGCCCACCAAGCCCTTCTATCACTTCCTCTCCTCAACAGGACAGGAGGCATGGAAAGCAAATCACAAGAAGCTTATGAGCTGAGACAAGGACAGAAACATCATTTGCAATTACCATCATGGACACAGCAAAACTCCGCTTGGGGAAATTAAATTAATTTACTATCAGTCAAACAGAACATCATAATGAGAAACATGAACAAATCTAAACCAAACTTACCCCCACCCTCCCTCTTCCCACACTCAAATTGACTCCTGATTTCTCTACTGTCTTCCTCTGAGCAGCACTGTGATGGGGTGTGGTCAATTCATCACATGCTTTTTCTGCCTTCCTTCTCACACTGGATCCTTCCCACAGGTTGCAGTTCTTCAAGAACCAATCCAGCACAATTCTTTTCCATGGTGTGTAGTCTTTCAGGAGCAAGCAGTGTGGGTTCCCCACAGCTCCTGGCAGAAAGCCTCTTCCAGTGTGGGCTACTCTCCAGAGGCTGTAGTTCCTGCTGGAAGCCTGCTCTGGTATGGGCAGGGTGGATTTCTTCTTCATTATGGAGCTTCATGGGCTGCAGAGAGACAACTTGCCTCATCATGGTCTTTACCACAGGCAGAAGGAGAATCTGTGCTCCACTGCCTGGAACATACCCTCTCTGCCCCTTCTGGCTTTGGTGTCTCCATGTTTGTTTCTCTCATATACTCTTACTCCTGGCTACTGCCATGCAGCAGTTTTTCTTCTTAAATCTGTTATCACAGAGATACTGTTATATTTTTAAGCACACCAGCCACTGCAACAGGCTTTGACCCTAGGATATCTCATTGATTAACAGAGTCTGAGTAAAAGTCTACAAGTCCTTTTTTATTAGTTCTCAGGTTATAGATTGAGCCAGGTGTCTCTGCAGAGCAACTCCTTCCCCAAACCACACTCCTCAATTATATCTGTACCACCTATCACTCACTTAATTCTGCCCAATCACTTAATACTGGACTGTGACCTTTTGATTTCTCACTGGTTTTAACTGTTGCTAGGCCAACTTTCTTCTCACAGAATCGTCCAGGCTGGAACAGACCTCTGAGATCATCAAGTCCAGGCGTTTTACCCACTCCACCAAGTCTGTCACTACGCCATGCCCCCAAGCACCAGATCTAGATGGCTTTTAAACATGTCCAGGGATGGCAACTTTATCACCTCCCCAAGCAGCTTGTTCCAGTGCCTCACAATCCTTTTGATGAAATTGTTTTTCCTAATGTCCAGCCTAAACCTCCCCTGGTGCAGCTTGAGGCCAGTCTCTCTCATTCTATCATTAGTTACTGGTGAGAAAGATACCAGTGCCTATCTCTCCACAACCTCCTTTCAGACGGTTGTAGAGAGCAATAAGGTCTTCCCTCAGCTCCATTTTTTGTAGACTAAACAGCCCCAGTTCCTTCAACCAGTCCTCACAGGACTTGTTCTCCAGGCTCTTCACCACCTTCTGTTTACCAGCTCCAGTACCTCAATGTCCTTCTTGTACTGCCCAAACCTGAACACAGTACTGGAGGTATGGCCTCACCAACGCTGAGTACAGAGAGACATTCACCTCCCTGGCCCTGCTGGCCACACTATTTCTCATACAGACCAGGATGTCATTGGCCTTCTTGGTCCCCCTGGGCACACTGCTGGCTTATACTCATCCATTTGTCAGTCACTACCCCCAGGTCTTTTTCCACCACACAGCAGTTTAGCCATTCTTTCCCAGGCTTGTAGCTTTACATGAGCTTGTGGTGGCTCAGGTGCAGGACTCAGCACTTGGCATTGTTGAAACTCACACAATTGACCTCAGCCCATCAGTCCATCCAGGTCCCACTGTAGAGCCTCCCTACCCTCAAGCAGATGAACACTCCCACCTTATTTTAGGTGCACTCAATCCCCTCAATCAAGTCATTGACAAAGAAGTTGAACAGGACTGGTCCCAGTGCTGAGCCCTTGGGAACACCACTTGTGACTGGCCTCCAGGTGGATTTAACTCCATTGACTACTACTCTCTGGGCCTGGCCATCCAGCCAGTGCTTTACCCAGCAGACCATGTGCCCATCTAAGCTGAGAGCAGCCAGTATTTTTTGTGAGAATGTTGGAGCCAGTCCAGAGGAGGCCATGAAGATGTTCAGAGGCCATAAAGATGCTCAGAAGCCTGGATCAGCTCTGCTATAAGGACAGCCTATGAGAGTTGTGGCTCTTCAGCCTGGAGAAGGCTTTGGGGAGGCCTTGTAGTATATGAAAGAGGCGTACAGGAAGGATGGAGAGGCACTATTTGCAAGGTCTTGTAATGACAGGATGAGGGTTAATGGGTTTAAACTGGAAGAGGGATTTAAACTAGATGTTAGGAGGAAGTTCTTTACAGTGAGGGTGGTGAGACACCAGAATAGGTTGCCCAGGGAGTTTGTAGATGCCTTGAGCAGCCTGTTCTAGTGGGAGTTGTTGCTGTCTATAGCAGGGGGTTGGAACTAGATAATCTTTGAGGTCTCTTCCAACCTAAACCATCCTATGATTCTATGAGAAACCATGTCAAAGGCCATATGGAAGTCCAAGTGAACAGCATCCACAGCCTTTTCCTCATCCACTAGGTGGATCACCTTGTCGTAGAAGGAGAGCAGATTCACTAGGCAGGACCCACCCTTCACAAACCCATGTTGACTGGGCCTGACCACCTGGGTGTCCTGTATATGGTATATAATTGTGCTCAAGATGACCTTCCCTGGCACCAAGATCAAACTGACAGGCCTGTAATTCCCAGATCCTCCCTTTGGCCTTTCTTATAGATGGGAGTCACATTTGCTACCCTGCAGTCCACTGGGACCTCCCAGGACAACCAGGACTGTGGTAAATGATAGAAAGAGGCTTGGTGAGTACATCTGCCAGCTCCTTCAGTATCCTTGGGTGCAACCCATCCAGTCCCCTAGACTTGTGCATGTTTAAGCAGTGTAGCAATCACTGACCATGTCTTCTTGGGTTGTGTAGGTCTCATTCTGACCCCCGTCCCTGTCTTCCAGCTCAGGGGGCTAGGTGACTATGAAGCAACTAGTCGTGCTGCTCAAGACTGAGGCACAGGTGGCATTAAGCCTTTTCCTCATCCTTTGTCATTATGTTCCCCCTTGCATCCCATAATGGATGAATATTCTTCCTAATCCTCCCTTTGTCATTAATTTATAGAAACATTTTTTGTTGTCTTTAACAGCAGTAGCTAGGGTGAGTTCTGACTGGGCTTTGGCCCTCCTGATTTTCTCTCTGCATAACCTCACCACATCTTTGTAATGACCCCTCCTCCAAAGCCATAAACTCTTCTTCCTGAGTTCCAGCCAAAGCCAGGTCAGTCTTATTCCCCACTGACTTGTATTTTGGCACATGGGCACAGCCTGCTCCTGGGCCTTTAGGGTTTCCTTCTTGAAATTCATACAGCCTTTCCAGACTCCTTTACTTTTGAGAGCTGCCTCCCAAGGGACTTTGTCAATCAGGGTCCCTAGCAGATTGAAGTCTGCCCTCCAAAAGTCCAAGCTATCAGTTTTAGTAATTCCTGTCTTCACTTCCCCAAGAATAGAAAACTCTATCATTTTATGATCATCATGAAGTAAGTCCAGAAGAGCTCCTTCCCTAGTTTATTCCTTCACCAGTTGCATCAGGAATTTATCCTCTACAAATTCCAGGAGCCTTCAGGACTGTTCCCTCTCTGCTGTATTGTATTTCCAGCAGACATTGGGAAAGTTGAAGTCCCCTAGTAGGACAAGGGGGAGCAACTGTGAAACTTCTCTTAACTGTTTATAGAATATTTTGTCTGCTTCTTCATTCTGGTTGAGTAGTCAGTAACAGAATCCCACCACAGTATCAGCTTTGTTGGCCTACCACCTGATCATTACCCATAGGGACTCAAGCTTATCATTACTCTCATTAATTTGTGGGCATTCCTATGCATTCCTGCAGAGAGAATGTAGAGCGTCATCCCACCTCCCCTTCTTCCATTCCTACCTGAAAATTTGGTAGCCATTTATTGCAGCAGTCCAGTCATGAGGCATTCCACCACATTTCTGTGATTACAACTATATCACAGTTTTCCTGTTGCATAATGGCCTCCAACTCCTCCTGTTTGATGCCCATGCTGCTTGCATTTGTATAGATATACTTCAGCTGGATTAACTGTCCCACCACATTTTGGAGGAGACAAGCCCAAGGAAGCTGGGGTTGTTCAGCCTGAAGAAGAGGAGGCTCAGAGGAGACCTCATTGCTCTCTACAACTACCTGAAGGGAGGATGACATCAGGTGGGGGCTGGTCTCTTCTCCCAAGCATCCAGTGACAGAACAAGAGGACACAGCCTCAAACTGTGCCAGGGCAGGTTTAGGCTGGATGTCAGGAAGAAGTTCTTCACAGAAAGAGTGACAGGCCATTGGAATGGGCTGTCTGGGGAGGTGGTAGAATCACACTTCCTGGAGTTGTTTAGAAGAAGACTGGATTGGGCACTTAGTGCCATGATTTAGTTAATTAGAAAGTGTTAGGTGATAGGTTGGACTCGATGATCTCTAAGGTCTTTTACAACCTGGTTAATTCTGTGATTCTATGATTTTTTTCTTATTGTTGCTTGCAAGTGCCAAGGAGTGAGGGAAGAAGAGCAGTGGTGTGTACCTCAGAATCACAGAATGGTAGGTAGGGGCTGGAAGGGTCTTCCAGAGATCATCTGGTCCAACATCCCTGCCAGAGCAGGATCACCTGCGTCAGGTCACACAAGAGTGCATTCAGGCAGGTTTTGAAAATCTCCAGAGAAGGAGACTCCACACCCTCTCTGGGCAGCCTGTTCCAACGCTCCATCACCCTCACCATAAAGAAGTGTCTCCTTGTGCTGAGGTGGAAGCCTGTAGGTTCTAGCTTGTACCTGTTATTCCTTGTCATGTCACTAGGCACTGAATAGAGACTGGCATCTTCATCTTGACACCCACCCCTCAGATATTTATAGACTTTGATAAGTAAAGAGGCACCCCTGCCCATGGCAGGGAGGTTGGAGTAGATGATATGTAAGGTCCCTCCTGACCTAAATCATTCTATGATTCTATTATTTAAATTCCACCTGACTGTGCACAGACACTTCTGTATCACCACCCTTTGTGTCTTTCCTACCAAATGGATCACCATCCTCCACTGAGAAAGACTGCAAGTCCTGGCTAGCACTTTTACCCACAATCACCAACATGCTGCTCCCAGGCACCCCTCTAGCCATGGTGGTTTTCCCAACCCCTATCATACTTACTTTAAAGCCCTTTTAATGAGCCCTGCTAACTGTCGTTCTATGATCCTCCTTCACTTTCAGCTTGGGCTTTACCAACCTGTTGCCTGCATGCCTGGTGTCCTGTGTATTAACCCATTGTCAAAGAAGCCAAAATTGTTACTATCTCAAATTACAGAGCCTTGTATTAACAAACTGTACTAGTCTGTTTATTCTACCGTCACTGCCTGCAACTGGGAGATGAAAGGATAAACTGTGCCTCTGAATTCCCCACCACTTGTCCCAGGGCATGAAAATCTCTGTTGTTTTTAGACTACCAGTCACAGCCTGTTCCCCACCCTCATGGAAGATAAGTGAAGGACAGTAATCTGAGTGCCACACTAAACCAGGAAGATTCCCAGTGATGTCCTTTACCCAGGCTTTGGGAAGACAGCAAACCTCTCTGTTGGGAGGGTCCACCCAGCACACTGAACTCTCTGTTCCCCTCAAGGAGTCACCTACAACTATAACCCATCTTTTCTTCTTTCTGGGCAATGGAGTTGGTATGGCAAGCCTTTTTGACTCAGGTCGTACTTCTGGTATGGGCTGCTCACCATCTAAAACTTCATTTGCCTGGTGTCTCTCAAGCAGAGGCTCATATCGACTTTTTAGTAGCACCTAGGGGGATGAAGTGGGCAAGGAAGCAGCTCATCTGTTGCCTCAGCCACAAACTTGCCCCCAGTCTCTCCTGTTATCCAGGTTACTGCCTCTGGTCTGGCAGGGACAGGGTACCTCTTTCTCTTGAAATTGGTCTTGGTCCTTCTTCATTACATTTGCATGTGCTGGATTCAGCTAATTCTATGACAGAAACATTAGTCTGGTTAAAAAAAGTTTGCTCTTGCTGAGCAATTGCAGCCTAAGTGTTCAACTGCTTCAGCTACTAGTGGTAAGCTACTAATGCTGACTGAGGCTATCTTGAGTGAACAGTACAGTTAATCAAATTTCTTCTATATGTTTGCTTTGGGGTGTTTTTCTGGCACACACGCTCATCTATAGTTGGTCTTCTATGAGGACCCTTTGGTACCCTTGTATAGATTTCCTAAACATATTACAGTTGTGAGAATGACTCTCTCAGATTGAAGTTATCAATGCATGGTTGAGCCCATTTTGGTGATGATTTTCCCGCTATTTTCAGCCAAACATATAGACAAAAGAGAATGAAAACACCTATGCAGAGAAGTGTTGATACCAGAAATAGGGTAGTCTACTCTACTAATTTACAAAGGTACAGATGATACTTTTAATCCAATAATAAAATATTGCTTCTCATGGCTAATTCTTGTTCACTGGATGATTGGTATCCATGAACAGCACATGTGTATGCATCTGGCTGCAGCTTTTCAGGTTATATTTCCCTGGGCTTAGCCTCCATGATGATTTTCCTAATGACGTTTATAACAATTCTTAATAACCACACAGGATGACATGGGCCACAATTATGCAGGATAACTAAAACAAACCATGCTGACACCATCTCAAACCTTTCACTCTTGGAACTGAGCCTGGGGTGATTGCTACTCTATAAAGGTGATGAATACACCAAATAAGACATTATCCTCTCAGATGGTCCACTTGGTCAAGTGGCAGGTGACAACTTGGTCCATGTTGCTCTAGAAGGAAAACAAAACCAATATGGTTCTGGGATTCCTAAATTTTTGGTAAGTTCAAGCAATCATGTTTTCAGCCTTCAAGGCATTTTGCATGGTTGACAGTAGTCCATCTCACTGATGTTCTTTGGGCAGTCATTTAACAGGCAAGTGGTGAGTCTGGTTATCCTTTACCTCGAAGGAAACAGCTAATAACTCAGTATAAACCCCCTCATTTTAGAGTCTAACTTGTTTAGCAATAGTGGACATTTTTATTATTGCATCGTGTACTTACACTACTGACACGGATTTGAAACCATCTTGCTTGTGCCCATCCTGGTTTTGCTATGGCAGAATCATAAGCCAGCCACCATCTCTGCAGGCCATCAGCAATTTCAAGTCAGCCAGGGCAGCTGACCACAGTTAGCTCACATGTGTATCCTGCACCATAAACTCCACCATCAGTGTAAAGAGGGATTAATAGCTAGGACTTAAGGCTCTGGTACATGCTCAATCTGCTCCTGTTCCTTCTGAGGAGCCTTCCAGTTTACTGCTGCACTTTTACTGGACTAAATATAACTGCATAATTTGTATTGGCAGTGGTATTAGTTTTGCTGTTTCAATTAAATCTGTTTTCTTTCTAAACCAGAGGTCTTATTTTCCTGATTCCCTTTGTCTTCTGAGGAGTCATCAGGTGAGAGACCAACTGCTATACTACAGTTTATCCCCAGACATGGACTGTTTCTAGACAGCCCTATTTTCTTGTGGGTGTTTTTGTATCTCCAGTACAATTTTGGTAACGTCCATCTACATCTAAGAGCCTGATCATAGTAAGGATCTCAGGTACAGCTAAGTGTCTGACACTGTTTCTGGTGGTGACAGCCCTAGAGGTTGGTGAAGGGTATTTATAATGCCTCACAGTACTATTCCTAAAACTTCAGGTAATTTCAAATCTACCCAATTACAAGTTCAAGCAATTTTAAGAGTCTTATTAATTCTTTTCACTGGTTTTGAGGGCTGAGATGAACACAGAATGTGTACGTGTCACTGTATTTTATAGATGTTGTTTAGTATTCCCACTGAAAAATGAGAATCACTGTTAGATTCTATGGGTTTGGGTATTCTATATTTTGAAATTACTTCCTTCAAGACTGCTTTGACCATTCCTGCAGTATAAGCTTCATTGGTGGGAAGCTTGATCAGCATGAAATCAGCCTGAAAGCTGATTTGTGATTACCAGCAGGTGTCCAAGTCTGCTTGCAGAAGGCATATCAGCATAACCAACTTGCAGTCTGGAATGGTAAACTTGAACACAATCATCCTCTACTCTCCTATTTGGGCTTTGCATCAGAAAACTTCCAACATGTGGGTGAAGAGCTCCCAATCCCTTTTGTTGCCATATGTGTTTCAGAGAGGGGCTGGCCACATTTTCTCAATGTGTTTAACTGCTGCTGTCATTCCTCCATTGTTTTTTAATGAAACCAAAGTCATCTCTTAATAAAATGGGATTTCTCCCAGTAGTCTAAATTCCCGTTCCATCTTTCACGTTTTCCCAATCTTCCCACTGAGTCAGTTCTTCCTGAGTGATCTCTGCATATATCTGGGCTAGATTATTAATTCCTGGCCAGTCAGCAGAAGCAATTATCACAGTACACTCATATATGAGTGGATGGGAAGCAGCTTTAGCAGCTATGTCTGGCAAATCGTTATTGTAACTTAGCTGGATCCTTTGGTATGAGCAGGATGGTGTAGTACGGCAATTTTCCTTGAAAGTTGAATAGCTTCTAACAGTATTCAAATTTCAGTTCCATTAGAGGTATTGTTTCCCAGTGAGATAGGGAGCCCTTGTTCTTTCCATAGCATACGCATTGCATGACATGCTCCAAAAGCACCAGACTACTCTTGCTAATGAAGTTAATTCAGACCCTTGGGCACTTGTTGAGGTGTGTAAAGGTTCTGATTCAAGTACCTCTAAGTTTCTCGTCACTGCATAGCCTGAATGTCATTTTCTATTCACATACTGTGAAGATCCACCAATGAACATCACCATTGTGAAAAGGATGAGATCTGAATTCTCTAGAGGTTGATCCTGCAGGTCTTCCCATAGGTGACTGGAGTGAAATGCTACCTTGGCACAATCACAACATTTCACCATTGAATGGAACAGGCAATGAAGTTGCTGGATTCAAAACGCTGATTTTTTTAAAATAACTTTGTCCATATTTAAAATATTTAATTCGTAAGAGTGTACTCTTTGTGGGGACAATGCTTGCCTGTGTTTTAAGGATCAACTCGTATTCACATGGGATATACACAGGTTTTGGGTGAACTAGGACTAGCAGTCTGCTTCTCCCTCTGATAGGTACTGCTGCTGTCTAACACAGAGGTTATTCCCTGCTGCTGCAGAATCCAGTTGAGTCTAGACCCCACACTGGTGATGTGGACCCAGCCTTTGGGCAAGATCTCTGCTGGCTACTCCTTTGTTCTCATGCACAAGTAGTTCAAAGGGTTTGTTAATCCCAAGGCCGAACAGAAGCTGAAACTCCATTATACAGCCTAGAAAGCATTTTCTTACCGTGGACTTCTATGTAAAGACTTTGCTTCCTTTCCGCTTCCTTTGCCTGGTGTCTTCTCTCAAAGACTTAGTTAACTTCCCTAATCCTGGTATCTAGGGTCTGCAATACCCTTCTCTGCATAAAAACTCTTTCTTTCTTACTGGTGAGGGTATTTCTACAGCAGCCTGGACTCATCCTGGGTCTTTGCCCTTCTTTTAATATGAATCTCAAATATTTTGCTTCCTGGTGACAGCTTAAAAAAGAGACTTCATTTTCACTAAAGAAATATACAGAAAAGCAGTACCTTTGCAGCAAACTTCATTGGTTTTATTGACAAGTAACAAATGGTCTATATATTATACAAGAATAGAGCCTCTAAGTAATACAATATTGTTCAGATGGCCTCCTTACCACCCTCATGTGTAATCCTTAAAATATCTGGAGATGTCAGAGATGGTTTGTATCACAAACACACTTGCTGATTATTAATTATTAAAATTATGAAGATTCATTCCCCCCATACATCAACAAAGCCTGTCACAATCTTAGCAGGTAGTTGTTGGGCTGCTCCCTGGCCTCTGTCTACGTTCCTGTACTTCCGTTCTATTTACTCTTATCTTCTTGCAAGCTCTAATTACATTTATCAAATTTCTAATGTGCCTCTCACCACCATTTGGCAATTATCTCTATCTTCTAAATGAGACAATTCAGAGATAAGAATATGCTTAATCAATTTTTATATACAATAGACATATATAACCATTGCCAGTGGGCTTGTCTTTGGCCATCAGTGAGTCTAAGATCTTAGAGTCATTGGCATTACTAGACACCGGGGGGCAGCTTCTGCTATCTTGTCACAGAAGCCACCTTTGCCCTGTGATCCTGAATCACAAGGATTTTGCAGTATTTTTACTTCTGACTAAGAGGTAAGGTAAGACTCTTCATATTTTATGTTCCGGTAGAAGAATTACCTGAAAGTTTCACTTTCCAAAACAGCAACAACAACAAAAAATTCCTGAATTTCATACTCAGAAGTGCTGGCCTACTAATAAATTTTCTTATGCAGCTAAGACAATGCTGTACACCAGTGCCTAAAATTAGGCATAATGATCCACATTAAAAATACTTGACTACTTGACTAACTTAAAAAGCATTATAAGACTACAAATCAAAACAGCTTAAAAACTCTGAAAAATCAATCTATATTTTAGATATCTAAACACTAAAATAGGTTTGAAAATATTGACATAGGATTATAAAGCTATTTTGCTACGCTATTTTTTCTTTTGTTAGTTGTTCAAAATTAAGCTTTTTTTCTAAAAAAAAAAAAGCTGTAGTTTCACTAAGAGATAAATACAGACACTGAAATGAGAATGCTGTCTCAGCAAATTATATTTAATCACACAAGGCACAACTGTGAATAGAAAAGCTTTCTGAACTGCACTCACTTGACTTTTACCCATCTAATGGAAGTCTAAACCCTGAAATCTACATGATACTGTGTATATGATGCTGAAATTGTCCTGAAGTTTCCAGAAATGAAGTTGATTTTAAGAGATGACCATACAGAAATCCTCAAAGATGTTCTGCTTTGTGTGAACCAAAGCTAGGATAGTGAAAATGTTTTCTCTTGAAGCTATCAAATTCACCCAAACAGACAAATTATGAGCACTATATAAGATGGCAAGACACAGTAGTGGTCTGAATGAGTCACAAATCAAATGAGGAAATATACTCCTTAGGAAAAATCCAAAGTGCTACTGCAGGAAGGCAAAGCTTTTCCCCTTCCATTTCAAAGCCATTGGAGACATTCAGAGCAGGTGTTTGAACCTTGGTAGCTGTTCTTGTCATTTGTCAGAAATTATATACTAGAAAGTGAATCTCTTCAGCTGGAGCAGTTTTTGTTCTGAATAATTAATTAACTATTAATTTTATAAGAGAAGAATGACTGATGAGAAAATTCTGGTCAGCTAAGTAGAAATATCCTTCAGGGAAGTTCAGAGTATTTAACGATCTCACATAGCTTACCACCTAGAATCTAACTTAGAAGAACAATCTATGGAAACAAAATTGATTTTCACTATTAGCAATTTTAAAAAAAAGTGTAAAAGTCTTTTGCTTAAACTAAAGTGGGACTAACGTGGGCTTAAGGTAAAAACAAAGTAAATTTTGGCTTCATTTTCCCTCAGTGGTGGGAATCCTGAACGTCCATAGTTTAATTTAACGTCTTTGACACCTGATTTTTTTCAGCCAGGTTTTGAATATCTCCAAAGATGGATGCTCCACAGCCTCTCTGGGCAATCTGCCTCTGTGTTTGACTATGCCAAGGATGAGCTTTTCTTCCTGGTGCTGTTGAGGATTAGGGTTGGGCTGGCCAGTAGAAAAAAGACAGATGCTCTCTATTAATACCTATCTCTTCTCAAAGGGAAAGAGTAAGGGAATAAAGGAGAGACACTCATTGATTGATAAAGAAAGCTAAAAGAATGTTAATGCATAACAATAAAATTAAATAAATACAAATATATTTAAATCCAATATAGAACCCAACTGCCCCTAATAGCCATTGTGTCACCATCACTACTGATGCTGTTCCGCGGGAGATGGAGAAGTGCCAAACTGGACTCAGCAGGAACAAGAATCAGGAGCTAAAGTCTGGAATTGATTTCAAGAATACACAGATCAGAATTGAATGCAAAACAAACAAAATCTTTCTCAGATGGCAGCCACTGAAGAACAGAGATTGACTCTCTTGATCCCTCATCTTTATACTGAATATGATGTCTGTGGAATTGAATGTCTAGCAGGTCAGTTCACAGTCACCTGAACTGTCTGCTTCTCCCTGCAGATGTGGCCTTTGACTTTCATCACCCTCAATGTTGCACACAAGATTTAGCAGTGGCCTGAGTCTCCATATGAGCAAGTATAATCAAGAGCCCTTCTCCATATCCACTCCTTGGTAGTAACTGTAAGCTTCAAACTTTATCACTTCTAGAAGCAGAGGTTGTCTGCAAAAATATGTCAGTAACTTTAGAAATTGCAGTTAGAAGAGTCTGGGCTGGAAAGTAGAATCACTGAACAGAATTATTTCTGACTCAAACCAGGACAGGTACCTCACTTTAACTTTCTGTCTTCCAGATTGTGTCCATTGTGCCTTGTCCAATCAGTACACACCACTGAGAAGGAAAAAGACACATCTTTTTATACCATAGCTCTATGGCCTGGTAAACAAAGTATTGTCGTTGTTAGTATCGAGCTCACAGGCTTTGTGCTAGATTCTCAAGGTCTCATGACTGACATTTACTCCGTTTAGTATTGTATTAACTTGAACAGCTTGGAGATTTGATTTTAATTGGTTTATTTGAAACATCAAATTTTCTAACAACCAGATGGCTGTGCCTGGTCTGCCTTACCCTAACTTATCATTGTATGGTACAATGATAGTTTTTAAATAGATAATAGTGACAAGTAGTCATTCTTTGTAGAACGGAATATCTACGGTGCCAGTGAAAATAGATAGTGATGTGCACTTGCAGACCATAAAGCCAGAGTTATCTTGAACTCCATCAAAAGAAGTCTGGCTCCCTGTCTATTCTGCTCTCATGAGATCTCACCTGGAGCACCGCACCCAGCTCCATGCTCTCTATGCAAAACATGAATCTGTTAATGTTGTGCAGTGGAGGAAAACAAACATGATCAAAGTGCTAGAACACCTCTCCTACAAGGAAATGCTGAAAGAGATGGAATTGATTAGCATGAAGACAAGAAGGTTTTGGTAAGAAGTAAGTATTTAAGAGTCACCTTATTGTGATTCTTAAATATATATATAAAAGGGATCTTACAGGAAAAATGGTGACATTTTACCAAGGCCTGTAGTGACAGGATGAAGAAATGCAATATAGTAAATCTGTGACCAAAGAGCATGAAACTCCATCATGAGAATGACCACAGCTCTTAGTAAAAGAAAGAGATTCAGGAAAGAGGAAATTAATTGAAAAAAAATAAGGGCTTCATGGCTGGTGCCTTACCCAAGCTTCCATGATCCTGGATCTGCTTTTGAGAAGCTGGGCCTCCTGGGAGCTCATGAAATTCACCTGACCAAGTAAGGCAAGATGGTCTTCACCAAGAAGCTGTCCAGACTTATACAGAGAGTTTTTAACTAGATTTAGTGGGGGGAGGAGACAGAGCTTTGAGCATTAGAGAAGATCCATCAGCTGCTGATCTATTAGGAATCAACACTGAAATACTTGTGAAATGCCTACAGTAAAAACACCACGACAAAATACCATGATAAAGAGTAAAAATACCATGATAAAGTGTAAAAAAGAATACCATGATAAAGGGTAAAAAAGAGGAACCTGGGATCTATTGAGAAGTCAGACTCAATTCTATGGCCAGTACAATTATGGATCAGATCCTTCTGGAAGATAGGTTGAAACATAAGGAAGACAATATACATTGCTCCACGAAGGGCAAATCATGCCTGAATAATGTAACGGTCTTCTAAGATGGAGTGATTGTATCAAAGGACAAGGGAAAATGTATGAATGTCATCTGCCTGGTCCTCTCTAAAGTCTGACACAGTTCCCCACAATATTCTTACCTTTAAATCAGAGAGATATGGTTTTAATGGACCAACTATGAGACGGATAAGGAATTAGTTGGCTAGTCATATTCAAACAGTTGAAGTCAGTGGCTCAATATCTGAGTGGAAACCAGTAATGAGCGGTGTCCCACAAGAATCCATGCTAGCACAAGTAATATTTAATATCTTCGTCAATGACATAGAGAGTGCAACTGAGTGCTCTTTCAGCAGGTGTGCCACCAGCACTAAGTTGAGTGGTGGGGTTGACAGAACGAAGGGAAGGAATGCCATCCAGAGGGACTTTGATAGGCTTGGAAGTTGGGCACATGTGAACTGCATGAAGAGAACAAGGCTAAGTCGGGACAATCTCCAATATCAATACAGGCTGAGTAATGAAAGGATTGAGAGCAACCTTGTGGACAAGGACCTATGAGTACTGGTGGATGAAGAATTGGGCATGAACAGGCAATATGTGCTTGCAGCCCAGAAAACTAAATGTATCCTGGGTTTCATCAAAAAAAAGCATGACCAGCAGATCAAGAGAGGCTGGAGAAGAGAAGGCACTGAGGAGACCTTCCAGTATCTGAGAGGGGCCTACAGGAAGGCTGAGGAGGGACTATTCACAAGGTCGTGTAATGACAGGATGAGGGGGAATGGGTTTAAACTGAAAGAAGGGAGATTTAAACTGGATGTTAGGAGAAAGTTCTTTACAGTGAGGGTGGTGAGACACTGGAATGGTTGCCCAGGGAGATTGTGGCTGCTTCCTCACTGGTGGTGTTCAAGGCCAGGTTGGGTGAGTCCTTGAGCATCTTGATCTAGTGGGAGGTGTCCCTGCCTATGGCGGGGGGTTGGAACTGGATGATTTTTGAGGTCCCTTCCAACCTAAACCATTCTGTGATTCTACCCTGCTACTCCATGCTAGTGAGACCACACCTGTAACACAGCATCAAACAGTCCCCAGGAATCCCCAGTACAAGAAAGACATGGATCTGTTAGAGATGGTTCAGAGGAGGGCCACAAAAATGAGCAGAGGTCTGGAACACCTCCCTTGTGAAGAAAAACTGAGAGAGTTGGTCTTGTTCAGCATGGAGAAGGCAAGGCTTTGAAGAGAACTTGTAGCAGCTTTTCTGTATTTAAAGGGAGCTTAAAAGAAAGATAGAAATACTTTTTACCAGGGTCTGTAGTAACAAGACAAGGCAAAAGGTTTTTAAAATGAAAAACCATAAGCTTAGATTTAGCATAAGGAAGACTTCTTTTACAGTGAGGGTAGACAACATCTGGAATAGTCTGCCCCCAGAAGTTGCAAATGCCTCTCTGTCGAGAGTGTTTAAGGTCAGATTGGATGGTGCTTTGTTTGACAGAGTAGTTGACCACTGATCACAATCCATCAATATTTAAAATGCATATGTGAACCAGAGGCGTTGTGAAGTCAGATCTTACAAATCCACATTATCCTCTCTGTCCTAACGAGGTGTAAGATTCCAAAGCACGCTCAAAATGGATTTTTTTTTTCCGCATAAAATACAATCCTCAACATCCATATATTAGATATCTTCTTCCTTAGTACAGGCATTTTATGTACGTGTTCCCAGCTCAATTATATTTGAATTTGGTGGGTTTTAATTATTATGCATTAAACACCAACAGATCTATTAAATACTGAGATACTAGCTTTCCCTTCACTATTAGTTTGCTTGGGGAAAAATGAAAGCCATATTAAGAATGCAGTCAAGAAAAAAAACAAAGAGCACATATTTTGGGAAGTCTAAAGATACTGCAGGGAAGAAAAAGATAATGAAAATCCATTTTAAAACAGGAGTATAAATATCAAACCATATACATCAAACAGTTCCAGCATGAACAGCAGAACATAAATATCAAACAGTTCCAGCATGAACAGCAGACTGTGGCATCAAGACTTCTGCATAGGGAAGGAACAATAGTTACAGGGTTGGTGTAGAAGTCCTTCATTTGAGGCTCTTGTAGATCCCTGGCATTGCAGATTACATCTAACTGCGAAGATTGGATAAAATCCCTAAGACTTGTGTTATAGAGTGTGCAGCGAGAGCTGATGGTATAAATTAGCCTGAAATGTATTGTTTGGTTATAATCAAACATGAGAACAAACAGCATAGGAATAAAAAAAATTAAAAAAAAAAATAAAATTGCATGATTGCATCCAGTAATGAACAAGAGAACCCTTTAGAGATTTTCTTGGGGAGATTCAGCTATTAACCTGAATACAAAGACATGGTATTCACAATCATATATATATATATATATATATATACTATCAATGTATCTTCGAGGAAGCTTAGATACCACAGTTATCAATGCTACAGCATGCCCTAGGGAACAATTATTAGACTTGTGACATTAACACATATCCTGTGTATGACAGGATATTTGTTACTTTGGAAGATATCCCATATGGTCACCCTTTCTAATAATGGCTTTGATAATGCTCTTATGCAGAAGAATGGACTTTGGCCACATTGTTTTGGGGATCAATTTGTCTGTAATTCCTAAACAGATTAATAGGTATGACTGAGTGCCATTTAACTGATATACCTCCTTGTGTCAGACAAAAGCAGCACTGCATAGCAATCTCCTTTAAATATTCTGACTGTGTGGAACCCAAATGCTTGCTTTGTAAAAGTACAATTTAGTAAAGTTTTGGGAGCCTTTAATATGGAAAGTCTTGACTATGCTGTTTTCAGCACTCTTATTAATTTCTGCTTCTATTCATCTTCATAGAAGGTTACAAGTGTCTAATACTTTCTTGTTGACATAAGGAACTCCAGAATAAGCCCACTGAAAGAATTGTTTCTTAAAATTTTTATCCAAGATAAAGCTCTTAAAGAGAGAAAAACTGCACCACTGTGAATTTAAAAGCAAAGCAAACGAAAGCAAAACTCCACCTGTAGTTACATTCATTTGCAATAGAATTACAATGTCTACCTGCATGGTTGGTTAATGCCAGTGTCTTTAGGCTGAAACATTGCAACATTCCACAAAACTCACAAGAATTTTTAAGGAGCTCAAAATTTGCTAAAGGTTTTGTTTTTGGGTTTTTTTTTTGTCAAGTCACATGCATTTTTATGTTGAAAAGTAATAAAATTCTATAATTGTCTCTACTTCTTTAATCTTATGGGCTGTTTCAATTTGAATAATTAGAGTTTATCTATGAAAATTATTCCAAAACATATTTAAGCATAAGTAAGTATGAAAAAAAATTGACTATTGAGACAAACTAGAGGATAGATGTGCAAAGTGAATGCTTAAAAAACTATTTGTCCTTTGCACAGGTTTACATTGACCAACTTTGAAATTTTATTTTAATATCTGTCACGAGATATCAATTTAATTAGTATTGATACTCTCGGAGGGGGATCCTGGAGGAGTCCCTGGGTTCTCTGGATGCATGGTTGGCAAGAATAAACGCACGAGTTGCTTAAAAACCCAGAATAAACAGTTTAAACAGTCAGAACTTAGGGAACAGAGAGCTTACATACAAAACAGATCCCAGCCGCGCCTATAAATGCCCGCGGGGCACAAGGGGAAACAACGCTTCTTCCCGAGGGAAAGGGAAAGAAGGACCGACTTATCCCGGATAGGGAGAGAAAAGAGAGAAGGGGATTTTGCCTTGCCACTTCTCTATAAGCTGCGATGCCTGTCACCGCTGCCACAGCTGCTGCCGCCAAGCACATGGCTGGAGCTCCTCACAGCACAAGGGGAAGACGAAGAAGAACAGCTAACGGTCGCTGTACCCTCCCTAAATACCCCATAGGGGTGCGTGGAACTGACCAATAGGCATCTAGTATCCACTGACTGGCCAATTGGTTCAAAATAGTCCCATGCGTATGTGCAGCCCAAGGTCTCCTGGGCCCCGGGGCCAGGTGGTGTGCTCCCCGCCCCTGCACCCCTTCCAGACCTTGTAACAGAAGGGGGAGGGGGACCCCAGGAGCCGACCCAACTCCGGGCATTAATTACGCCCATACCAGAACAATATCAATAATGCCTCTTAAATAGACATTTTTCAGGGAATATTGCAAGGAGTATCTAAAAGATATTTTGCATTTAAAACTATAGCTATTCATGTCAACACTAATTCTAAAAGTTCAGTTCAGTTCATCAGCCTAGAGAAAGATATATCCATGTGGGTCCAATCAGCATTTTAAATTTCACATACCTGAAACAATGGACTGAACTGGGTGGTGGTGCTGTGCTGTCCTTAGGCTGCAAAATATTGAGAGTAGGAAGCAGTACTGTAATTATTTCAACAAGAAAAAGATGAGACACTTGTAACCTTCCATGGAGCTGAATAGAAGCAGAAATTAATAAGAGTACTGAAAATAGCATAGTTGAGACTTACCATATACAAAAAAAAAAAAAAAGATTGGATGAAGCCCTCCAGATCATCTACTCTGGGAGACTCAAAAATACTGAAATTGTTATTAACTATTTTCAGTCTTGCCCATAAGAACATCAGACATTGAGAAAGAAATTAAATTGGAGGGAAGCAGATTTTAAGCATTAGTATAAACATCTAACAAATATGTTTTCTTGCTATATTTTTGGAGACTGTGAACATTCTCTGTTCTCTTTGGAACAGCCCAGTATCATACATACAGAGTGTCATTCAAAACTATTCTAATGCCCTTTTTACTTTTCCCTTTGTCCAAGGGGGTCCTTGTTGTTGTTTCTGAATCATAAATAATTGTAAGTATATGTAAATATATTTTGTACATATACGTTGCATTCTACATTGTTAGATTTTTAGCTTGCTTGTAAATATGGCTTCATTTTGCCTCCAAACCCTCTGAGCTACTCTGGTGATTTATTTTGAGGGTGATTTCAACAGATCACAACAAGGTATCACACAGTGGATGCACGTTGTTGGCAATTGTTGACTGATGAGTAAACTAGCAAGAAATATAAGCAAGTGGAGGGCTAGAAGAAGTCTTGGTGATTCAGAGTATGTCTTTAGGAATTCATCATGTACTGACTCACTGTGTATAGAAAGCTATAGCAGAAGGAATACTGTCAAAGCAAGCTTTAAAAATTAATTTGTGTCTTCCTTACCACAAAGCACTTCTTTGTGGTTGTAAAAACAAAACACACAAAACTGCAGAAAAAGGATAAATAGGTCCATTTATGAGTTGTTCCAAATTGTTTGGAATGAGAGCGGTGAAGAAAGATTTTAAAGTGGTAAAAGAATTTGTTAGGGAGGCTGTTCCACTCTCACACTCGTTGAATTTATAGTGTTACTGTCAATCACACAGAAGTAAGTATCAAGAAAGAGAGTGGTCCTTCAAATACACTAAAGCTAATCAGGTAAGTGGGTTTGTATTTATCTTACTGCTAGTTTCAACTTAGAATTTAGGCCTAGCAGATTTGGTCAAATCATTTATTCAGTGAAGCAAAAATGAGATCACTGCACAGTGAAGCAAGAAGCAGATGATACAAAACCACTTGTATAGTTTGACACAATCCTTTGTATCACACTTCATCTTTAATTTTTTTTTTCTTTTTTATATTTCATTACTGAGAATTTTTCATTTGACAGATGTGACTTCCCCACCACTCTTTCTTGACATAAATATATGCTAGCATCCCAATCAATATACTTTATGGGTGTTAAGTGGTTTGGTCACCTTTAAAAGATATTCCATTGGTGAGTTTTGCCCCTTGTAATCTACTTCTGAGTAGGAAAGTAGATAGAGATTGCATCCAGTTCTTATCCAAAGAGGTGGTAAAATATTTCAATCCTGACCTTAGACTCTCAGCATGGGATTCAACTGACCAAATATTGAGACTAGCAATTTGTATCTCAGCTAAGTCTCCACCCTGTCTCCCTTTATAGTCATTGGAGAGAAATGTTCACTTCTAGAGCAGAAACACCCTAATACAGACATCTAAAAAAGAGAGGTCAAATTACCTTTAGAAGTGACTAATGCTTTCCACTGAGTTTATAGGGATAATAGGTGACAAATTCAGAAGTAGATACCTAATATTAGGAGGCATGAATACTAATATCTTTGTAAAGAACGAAGAAATTCAAGTCAATTGTGAACTACAGGATGGTATATTATCAGAATGTGTAGGTACTTGTAGGTGAAGAGAAAACAGAACTAAACAGAAAAGAAAGACAGCAAATATTGTAGCTGTAGATGATCCAAATTGTGTTTCAGTTCCTTTCTCTAGTTTTCTTTAGTGAGAACTAGCCAATATAAAATACTATCTTTAGGCAATAAAGAAGGATATGAGATATCTTAATCTGGAGCTAGAGGTATGTATAATTCGGACGCAGCAATTAGACTACAGGGACTTTTAATGGGTAAAGTAATACCACGAAAGCTAATGCTGAAATAATTTGAGTTAGAAGGCTGGAATTTTTTTTATGTTTTTAGTTAATGAAAATATATGATTTTGGAGGCAGTTAGATTTGGTATCATTGTGCTTATTTTTCTGAAGATATTGTAGTTATGTGACACAATAATGGCTGAAATTTTAGAAATCACCTTACAGAGCATTTAACTGTTTAGTAATTATCTGCTAATGGTAAGCAATCTAATGAAGTTGCCTGATACCCAAAGAAACTAGCTGCAGTTAAAAACTGGCTGGGCAGATGCACTTCAGAACAGATACCTCTAAAAGTGATGGTATTTAGGAGACACATAAGTGGATTGTACCTGTGCTGTTGCCAAAAATGTATAGACAGACAACATCGTGATGGCCAATACTTACACAGGTACAGGTCTTCAAAGGCACATGCCTAGAAAAGATCTAACAATGCTTATCGATTAATGCTTTGATCCCTAGTCCTCAAAGTGCTGCTTCTGAAAATGATATACAAATACCGTGGTCTCTGTTAGCTCAAAGGGCCTGCAGGTAGGCCAGGTATGGTATTTCAGGAATGTATACAAGCACCAGCTGCTACTTGGTACCTGTTCTTTAAACCATCTGGTTTGGGGCAGTACAGCACACAGCGCTAAAAGCAGGTTATTGCTTGATCAATTCTGCCATCTAGAGGCTGCATGCGGACAGCTCTTTCCACTGATGTTCAATGGCAGTTTAACTCAGTCGTATTTTCTGCTATCAGATACTTCTATTCCACATCAGATTCTGAAGAAGGGGTTGTTGAGCTTCCATAAGAGATATGACCATCCTGAAAATATTTTTGGTTTGCTTGTTGTTTTGGGGTTTTTGTTTGGTTGGTTGTTGGTTTTTGTTTTGCTGTGTTTTTTTTCCTGTGGCTTCCTTACTCCGGAAACTGAAGCAAGTAGGTTCCCTCTGGTGCTGGCTGCCTATAGCTCAAGATAAAACACTGTTATGAGTTCAGACCACCTGGTAAGTAAAAAATCCAAAAAACTTCAAAGACCTTCCAATGCCAAAACCCCAGGAGGAGACTCCCTCTGGAACTAGCATGGCTTTGAAGGCAGCCAGCCTCCCCTCTTAATGCTTATTGGAAAGCTGAAGCAATACCCCCCACTGTGCCTCAGGCTGATTAAAAAAATACACAGGGTTAAAACGAAGTGATTATTTGTACTTACACAGAAACTACATCAAATGCACCTGATTATTCCAGTATTTATAGATTTTTTTTTTCAGGTGCATATTTTTATACATACATTTGTCTCACACCAAAATATACTTTCATTTTAATTGTTTCAAGCATCCTTGTTAATGGGCTGCTTGCAGACAGAACATGATGTGCTAATGGATTAGCAGTAATAAAATACCATGCTGTTGACAGCATCCTTCTCATACTCTCCTTTTTTCTCAATTGCATGCTTGTGGGTATGTGCTTAAATGTGAAAATTAGTTCATACCTGACTTTTTCTTTAAATTGAGAGACAAAATAAAAAAAAATAAAAAAGGAAAGAGAGGGCTTTCTGGTTTTGTATAGCTGGTTATAGCTGTTTTTTACAGAAAATCAAAACCAAAAACAAACCAATTCAAATCAACAAACAAACAAAACAAACAAAATCCTAACAAAAAACCCCCAAACACACACACAAAAAAAGTAAAAACCAAGCATGTGAGAGATTTTCTACTGAATTAAGCAGGTTTTCTAATGAATTAGAATTGAGTAATTTTTTTTCTTTTAAAAATTATTTTTATGTTTCCCAGCAGGCATTATTCCTCCTGTGAAAGCTAAGAATTGTGTAAAAATTGCAAAGGGGCAGACTAATGGGCAATGTTTTTTTTCACCTTTACTGATGTTTATAAACCTCTTCTGTAGTAGTATCAGTGATTAGAGAAGCAGTAGAATCTGTCTAAGGTACTATAGAATTTCATGTGTCCTAACCTAGTAGCCTAATATGGTTTTGCAAATCAGAGACCACTTAAAAGATCTGGAAATCTCCCACAAGAGCAATACAAAACTTATAAAAAGAGAAAGTCTCTGGTACAACCACTAGAATGGCAATTTGAGGATTTCCAAAGACCAAATGCACTGTCTGAGCTTGCTGGACTAATGTCCACGTCTGGAGGTGTAGTCAATGAAATGGGATAAGCAGAATCTGAACAGCTGTTTTTTAAAATGTTGGTGGCATTGGAGTAAGTGGACATAAAAATCCAAAGAGGGCTGATAACATCTCAGTTTTTCACCTGTCCTGACAAATGTGTGCTATTAGTGACTCAAAGCTTTTCTCTAGAAAATTACCTTCCTGTCTTGTGTTGCTTTGTGTAAAATACAATCCTAAGAGTAGAATTTCTTAACTTAGAAGGAAAAACCTACCAACCAAGAGGTGAGCTAAAGAAATACTGAGGAAAAGGACAGGTCTTTAGTGAAAAACAACACAGCATGATTTACTTTGTCTGTCAGACCACTTACAGATATAATATTAGTTTGTTGACAGAGTTAGTCTTCTGGGATCTCCCTGAATTCTATAATGCAGCATATTCAACATGCTCAGTTGCTATATCTAACTAACACACATTTTATGCACATACTAAGCTGATATCAAACATCATTATGATACATGATTAGGCCAAAATCTTAAAAGTTAATGAACTCAAACTGCTTCAGCAAATGAACATTCCTAACATGGTAAAATCTGCATGACAGGTGAAAAGTTGTCCAATTGCCTTATAAGGAAAAAAAAAAAAACAACAACAACAAAATCTGTGCATCATGGAAAATTGACGAAGCTCTCTGAGCTGCCTCTGAGAGATTATTACCTACATTATTATTACCTCATGAATGTTCTCCAGAGCCCAGTCACAGCCTTGCAGCTGACCTTATGACTCAAAGTTCAGAGGTCCACAACCATACCAACCTACTCACTTGTTACTTGCCAGAAAACACTCCTTTTGCTCCTGGGCCTCATAGGGAAGAGCTAAGGAGATTGGGATCAATGCACATTCCTAATCATAGACAACTGAAGGATTCAGAAGGTGGTGTTTCACCTAGGCATACGAAATAAACCAAACAATATTTTTAAAAAGACCAGGAAGAAAAGATAACGATATGAGGTCTGACCAGGCCAACTAGTTAGAGAAATAGACAAACCTGCTGTCAAAGGTTTCTTGGTATCTTGTATATTTTTTTCTAAACCTGTGATTGTGGTGATTGCTCTTCACTGCTAATGCAGGAACAGTGGAGCATGAAGCCTTGCAGAATCATCCAACCTAGGCTGCAGGTCTACATCAGAGTGTGGCAATGACAAAAAGGTTTCTAATGTCAATGACCTCCTCCACCTTGTAATGAACCTTTCTACCCCTTCATCTTCGCTGAGAGAACTGATGTGTGGTGCATTTAGCAATAGGTCTAACCTGGTTTAAGAAGAGCACCTCTCAAAGAAGAGATTTTTTTTCTACTGCAGAATAGGTGGAACCACAATCTGCATGCTCTCTAGCAATTTATGATGTGGTATTATACCTTACTTCAACAGTGACCCATTTAGTCTTGAAGGGTAATAGTGATTTGCATCAACCTTTTCACCACCATTAGTCCATCGCCTAATTTTGCAGTCCTATCCACAGCTGACATTTTACTTTCTTATCCAGGCTGGTAATTATTTCACATTATATAAGGGGCATTCATGGAAAGTTTAAATTCAGTGTAGTTCTAGGGAATAATTCAAAATAGAAGAATGTACTGTGCATATATGTTAATCTGTGAAAATTGAATGTTCCAAAATGGTTTCTAGGTAGAATTAAAGGGCTTGGAGTTTTTCATTTGGAGGGTTTGGTTTGATTAGTTTTTTGTTGTTGTTGTTTGTATGCATGTATTTGGTTGGAGTTTTCGGGTTTGCCGTTTCTTTTTGTGTTTTTTGTTTGTTTGTTTTTTGGGTTTCTTTGGGTTTTTTGTGTGTATTTTTTTTTCCAGATCTTTTGTTCTGAGGAGTTGTTTTTGTTTTTCTTGATAAAACTGAAAATTCATTGTCTTATTTTTTTTAATTAAAAATATAATATTTTTAAAATTACAAACATTGAGAGTTTATTTATCAGTTTTTATTTTTATTAAATTGGAAAAGCTATCAGCTGATATACTAAATGTATCACATGAAAATGTACTGTTACAATGCATGATGCAAAATAAAAAACAGACTAAAGTAAATCATTAATATGAACTTCTCTTTGATAAAATGAAGTATCTAACTAGTATCAAAGTAAAATATTTTTATACCATAGAAACAAAGTGAGAGGGGAAATAATTAATTTATTCTTTACCCTTTAGAAATGTCATCAAGTGACATTTTTAATGCAATATTTTGACTGCAGCAAAAAACACATTTCTAAAAGAAAATGTATGGCTTGGGGTTTTATTTTACAAGTCGTCTCTAAAGGTCACACCCTTTGACCCATTTTTTTGAGAAGCATTGGTATGCAGAAAATCCACATTTAAGATAAGGATCCTGTGGCACTAAGAACAGACAAGTAGAAAGCATAAGAAACGATGCAGAAGTCCAGAGCAATAAAGGTGAAGATGGTATAGCACTTCAGTGGCGGAGCCAGAAAGAAGAAACAGTATGCAGTGCAGGAGACATTGTTTTTCCTCCATGTATCACCCTTAGCTTAAGTGCACACTGATTCCCTTACCCAGGAGCCTTTATTTAATATTCCAGAGAAAAGCATTGATCTGTTTTGGGGCTTTTTTTGTTCCTTGCATGCTTCAGTATGGTAGAAAAACTTTCATTTTTCACACTCATCTCATTGATTTTATAAAGAGTGTAAAGGTAGAACCCGATGCTTGAATAGTCCAGGGCTTTTGACAGGCTTTACAATGTCCTACCTAGCTAGTGCCTACTTTCTCAGTTAGCCCGCTGCATTTCTGTTTCTTCCCTTCACTTTATTACCCTCTTTGATGTTCTCTAGTCTTTGTTGATCTCTCGAACACTACCCTGAGGGCTGGTGACATTCTGTGATTCATCTTAGTACCTTATCATTACTCCCTGATAGTTCTCCAACCCTCTTAAATGTCCCCTAACTGCTACTAGCTGAAGCATGTACACTTTAAAGCTCTCTTCAGCTCAGTCCTTTGATTCTTCACAGAGTTAGTCTCCCTGCTTATCTTTCACCTTCCTTCTGTCTGTGTATATACATATAAGAGTAGATGGCTATAAAGAGGTGGGAAGACTGGGGGAATTCTAGGTAAGCTGGCTAGCTTTTAGGAGTCAGGGTTTTGACAGGCAGATGCCAAGGAGAAAGAACAGGCAGGACAGCCAGCTGGAGAATGTAATTTATTTAAAATCAAACAAACAAAAGTAGTTACATATATTTGTGGAGAGAAGAAAAAAAAAAAAAAAAAAAAAAAATTAAAAAATATTTTGGGGAAAAAAAAAAAAAAAAAAAAAAAAAGAAAAAAAAATCCCAAACCAAAAAAAACAAGGAAAAAAAGATCAAGATGAGGTAACAGGGAGGAAAAAATAAAACAAAAAAAACTCCTCACTGTTAAGCCATGGGTGAATCCTTGAGCAACTTGTTCTAATGGAAGGTGTTGCTGCCTTAAGGCTGGAACTAGATGATCCTTAAGGTTCCTTCTAACCCAAACCATTCTATGAGTTTATGATTCTGTTCTTTTAATTAATCTATAAAGCAGAACCAGTTAAAAACCAGAATAAACAAAAAAGCAATAAGCTGGATACAAGAGGTCTCACATATGAAGAGGCTGAAAAGAGTTACACACAAAAACATAATTGAAAACCAAGAAAGAAAAAACAAAACATAGAAAGGTAATTTGCACCTAATAAAACACAATCACAAGGAATCCCACTTCCACAAGCGAGAGTGAATTTCTTATGTTTAAGCCCCATCCTACAGCATGACAGCCCAGTGCAGTACATGCTATATGAAAATAAAGCAATATTTCCCTTGAAACGTTTTTTTCTTTGTCTTGCTACAGATGTGCTTTAAGGGCAGAGTTTTTGTGTAGTTTACCTAATATTGCCATCTAGTGGTACACAAACATGAACTCTGTTAGAATCCTCTTTGAAAGGAAGACGCTTCAATGATTCATACACAGGTTAAAAAAAAAATAATCAACCAAATGTATTTTTAACAGCAACACACAAGAAAAGACAGCTCAGTTAGAAAGATACCTCAGTTTGTAGGACAATACACGCCTGTAAGTGCAAGAACACCAACCAGCAGAAAGATGAAGTATTGAAAAAAGTCACAGACAAGGCATGCCGGTACTATGAATGGAGCATGCAAGATACAAACTAACAGCTCACAGCTGATTTAGAGCAGGGAAATAATGAATAGCCTACCAATTACTATATGATTTAGTAATATGAATCTCTGCCTCCACTAAAGAATGCTGCAGAACACACAATAGCATTCATGGTAAGAAGCTCCATCAGAAACATCTGTCCCCTGATAAATTACTTAAGCAGGGAAAGCTTAAAAGCAATATAACTGTTCCTCAGATCTTTCTTAGGTGTCTCACAGCTTGTCTGACTTTACTGGCCTCTAGTCCCTTTTCAGTCACTAAAGGAAAATAAATACTGTCACCCTAAATAAATATAAATACTCCACCCTAAATGGGCAGCCAAGTTATCACAGAATCTTAGAGGTTGGAAGAGACCTCCAGAGATCTAGTTCACACACACGCACACACACACACACACCCCGTTCATGTGCTCCATCACCCTCACTGCAAAGAAGTTTCTCCACATTCTGAAGTGAAATCCTCTGTGTTCCAGTTTGTAGCCATTGCTCCTTGTATTATTGCTGCTGACCACCAAAAAGAGATTGGTCCCATTCACTTGACACCCACCCCTCAGATATTTATAGATGCTGATGAGATCTCCTCTCAGTCTTCTCCAGACTAAACAGCCCCATGTTTCTCATTCTCTCTTCTTAGGGGAGATGCTCAAGTTCCCCAGTCATCCTCATGGCTCTGCTGGACTCTCTCCGTCAGGTCCCTGTCTCTCTTGAACTGGGGAGCCCCAATTTGGACAGATTATTCCAGGTGTGGTCTGACTAGGGCAGGGTAGAGAAGAAGGACCTCCCTACACCTGCTTGCCTCACTTTTCCCAATACGCTCCAGGATGCCATTGGCTCTCTTGGCCACAAGGGCACATTGCTGTCCTGCTACTAATCCCTCTGGCCAATCTACCTCAGCTTATCTTCAGCATCAACAGGTGGTGAGGTAAGATTGGGGAAGGGGGGAAAGGTAGTAGGGCGTGGTTTGTTACCCCTCTTGGTGATTTGGGTCTCTGGGAGGGGTGTGGTGTTTCTGTATTACCTTTTCATTGTATATATCTGTAAATATCTGTTATATCTTGTAAATATTTGCTTGTATATTGTGCATTGCTGTAAATATAAAGCTTCATTTATCAACTTCCAGTGTTTCTGAGTCCTACCCAGGGTTTATAAAAAAGGGGGGGGAGGGGAGGCAGGTAACTGCTTAAACCACTACAGAAGCCAAAAGACATCAAATTATTTCTGTGTTTGGTAGTCACAGGGTATATAAGGCATGCCCTGGGGCTCCTTATGCAAAGCATCTGGTAGATGTGAAAATATATTCTGATTTTCATATGCGTGATGCATGCACATGGTCATCAGCAAAGAAGACAAAAAAAATGGTGACCTTAAATGCAACATATGGGCTAAAATGAAATGAATCACTCATAGCAGTTCTTTATGTCTCTTCACTAGCTACAGAGAGAATGGTGAGTATTCTAGATGTGGACATTTGGGCACCTTTCATTCAGTACCACCTGGACGTCCTTGAGTATTCTTGTTTGCCTTCAGCTTCTGCTTCAGAAACACCAGGATCTTCCAAAATCCTTGTGGGGACCAACAGGGTCCTTGAAAGTCCAACATAAATGTGTCAAATATTTGAGTGTATCTAAGAGCACAATAGGTAACTAAGTCTAGGCAACTGGCTATGCTATGAGTTTGAACACCTAGCTCATGCAATGCATTTAGGTTTAAAATTTATAGATGGAGTTCAGTTTGGGCTTTTCAGACATGAAGCTCAATGTCTATGCAGTCATGATTTATATGTGGGATGATGTTTAAGCTCCAAGCATAGTAATGGGTGATCAGGGACCTGATTCAGCTGCTAACAGCACTTAATATCAAATTAGGTGCCTGCTGGGTCTAGCACAACATGGAGTTAGCAGATATGACCCCAGAGTAAAAGGGATCCACTACCCAATGAGACTCCTCAGAGCAGCTCAGATTATAATAGGCTGCAATAACAATCCAGTTTCCATTTTAGTCTCAAGCAGAATCATAGAGTCACTGAAAATTCTCCTTGGGAGATCTCTAGCCCAGTCTCCTGCTTAAAGGAAGGGTAGCTATGAAGTTGCTGAGGGCTTTATCAAGTCATATTTTTAAACACCCCTTCTTGGGAGACACCACAACCTGCCTGAGTTACTTGCTATACTGTCTGTATATCCTCATGGGGAAAAAGTTGCTCATTACAGTTGGTTTGTATCACTATCAACTTACACCCATTGCCTCTCATCCTCCCACTAAGTGTCAATATAAAAATCCTGAATCTTACTCTTGTTGACCTTCCAATAGACACTGGGAACTGTTGTTAGGTCCCTCTGCACCCATCTCTTCCCCATGCTGAACAAGCCCTGTTGGCTCAGCTTCTCCTAACAGAAAAGTACTCCAGTTCTAACCATCCTCTCCACTAACTTGTCTCAGTTTATAGCTGTCTTTTCCCTACCAGATCTAAAATTGGCTGGTGTGGTCTAGTGAGTGTTGAGTAAAATGGGGGATAATCACTTTCCTGGACCTGCTATCTGTGCTTCTGTTGATTTATCCCTGGACTCAGATGGCTATCTCTGGACATTGCTGACTCATATTCAACTTATCCTCCAGATCTCCCAAGGTCTTTTCAGCAGAGCTGCTCTACATCATCAAATCCCAGCTTGTATTGCTGCCAGGAGGTCTTGTACTACCAGCCTTGATTGGGTTGCATAAGGGTAGATGTCACGAGTCCTTTGATATCTCCAATTGAATCTGAGAAATAGAAAAATGGAACACAGTCTGTAGTAAATCTACACTCTTCTAGATGAAGAAAGCATACAAAAGGGATACAACGACACAGAAGGAATACATGAAGGCACATCAAATGGCTCTAGATATTTGCATTTTGACCAGAAGAGCGTAAAGTCTGCAACTGAATCCTCTCCCTGCCTGAGCATGATGTGTCCCATTATACACATTTGCCAGTGAGATTCAGACTAGCACATTATTAAGAATGAGCTATGTTAAGTATGCAGAGGAATAGGCAACACATTCATGGCAGGAGGGCTCTGAAAGACTGGTTTAAATTATAAGCTATATACTAGAAGGTGCATCTTTTAGCCACCACAAA
>VWZI01005063.1:201929-212000 GCA_013396835.1 Psilopogon haemacephalus
GGGGGGGGTTCCCTTTTTTTTTTTTTTTCTATGATGGTTTATTCCACAATTCTTTGTTCTCATCATTGATAAGGTCACAGCTTCCTTGTGAAAATGATCTAACTTTCAGTCATATAGGAGTAATGTCTGCATAAAAGGAAGTTTAAGTACTCCTTGGTGATATCACATTTTGACGAGGTCTTTGTTGTTGTGCTTTTGTGATACATTTGCATCGTGATTGACTGATAAACTGTTCTTTTGCTCCACAGTAATATCACAATCCTTCTTTCAAAAATAATTCTTTTTTCAAAAGGTAACTACAAAGCTCACATTGTGTCATGCTAGCTGCATGAGGGCTAAGGCTGACAGATCATGAAATGTTCTTTCTGGTCTTTCATCAACTCACTGTACATTCAAATATGGTAAAGAGCACAAAGGTCCCTTTTAACACACCAGAGGTAATCTAAAAGGCAGGAAAATAGCAGTGGGTGGCTATAAAATGTAAAGGTGTTAGTTTCCTCTGTTCACTTATCACTTCAACTTGAACTGTTCCCACTGCCAAGATTAAGGGAAAATAAACTTTGCTGTGTAATGATATCTGTTGGCAGGTATTAAAAACATACCAGATGATCTAGTATTTATTTAGCATATGCTGTAAGTGTAACTAAGCATTATAAAAACACACTGAAAATCTTTGTTCATTCTGTAAAATGCCTACAATAGAGGGACTCCATTTGTACGACAGAAACAAACATGTGGAATGTAATTTGAGATGTACAGTTCATGTTATCAAGTGGCAATACAGCTGCAAGAGAAGAACTACACAAGTTTGAAACATGGGAAAATTGATTGTATTTCATGTACCTGTTGTGACAGTTGGATGCCAGGGGTTGGAAAGCAAAAGAGTGACTACTGCCCCAGAGCTGCTTCATAGAACCATGTCCAAAATCCATATGAGATTTTTCTTCTTACTGGTAGGAACTGTTGTTAAAATATTGATTGGATGCCATAACAGAAACATGGAGAGCCATCGAGATTGAAAGTGTGTTTTGCTATTAGACTGAATCTGGAAAGCAGCTCCATGGAGAAAGAGCACTAACAACATCCTGGGGTGCATTAAGAAAAGTGTGTACAGCAGGTCTAGAGAGGTTCTCCTTGCCCCCTGCCCTAGTGAGACCACATGTGGAAAACTGTGTCCAGCTTTGGACTTCTGAATTCAAGAAATACAGGAATCTGCTGGATAGAGTCCAATGAAATGCTACAGGAATGATTGTGGTATTCAAACATCTCTCCTATGAAAAAAGACTGAAAGGCCTGGGACTGTTTAGTCTGGAGAAGAAAAGGCTGAGAGGGGATCTTATCAGCATCTATAAGTATCTGAAGGGTGGACAAAGGTGATCTCTGGGGGTCCCTTCCAACACCTAAGGTTCTGTGATTCTATAAATCTAGTTAGCCTAACCCAGAATATATCACATTCTTCTTCACTTCATAACTACAGTATCCTGTCTTCTTTACACCACAGCAGTCTGGACTTCTGAATTTTACCTGCTTTGAGTTGTTTTATATGGTTTATGGTTGAACTTAATGATCTTAAGGGTCTTTTCCTACATTAATGATTTTATCATTCTATGAATGTTGCTTTTAAGTGTGCTTTTCTCACCCTTTCCTAATTTTTTCTTCTTCTCTTACATATTTATATTCATATAAAACCCATTTATACATTTCAATAGTGCTGAAATAATATGAATCTGGAAACAACACACATGGATTTTAAAAGCCCATGACTAACTTCGGTCATAACTGTGGAAAAGATCAAATGCATTGTCTGCTTTCTGCAAGGCAATACCTCAGTTATTTCATGGCTATTCTTGAAAAAGTATGTCCTTACTTATGCCACAAATGCTTCAATAAAACCTTTTTTTTCCCCTTTCCCAAGCTGCTAGATATCTGCACCTCTTCTACTTCTCACAATATTCCATCAAGAGAAAAAGCACAGCGTGACTCTGGGGCAGCACAATCTTTTAAAAAAACAGGAACCTGGACTTTATGAAACCAGAAGGCAGTGGTCTGCACTGCAATTTTCCAAAATCCCTAACATCCTTTAAATCACAAAATGATCTAGGGGTCAGTGGCCTTTGCTGATATGAAAATCTCTTAGAGGAAGAAACAGCCCTTTAGAAAAGATACAAGTCTTTGAGAAAGGTCCCCCACCCTAAGTAGGCAGATACAAGGTTTATCAGCTTCCCAGAAAATCTCAGCATTTATAAATCAGTTAAATAAGAATTATATTACAGAATTGCAGAATCACAGAATTATAGGGATTGTAAGGGAACTCTGGAGATTGTTGAGTACAAATCCTCTGCCAGCACAGGTTCATCTAGAGCAGGCTGCACAGGCCTAGAGCAGGTTTCACAGGATGATATCTAGTTGGGTGCCAAATGATTCCACAGATGGAGGCTTTGCCACCTGTCTGGGCATCCTGTTCCAGCGCTTTACCATACTCAAAATAAATAAGTTCCTGCTCATGTTTAGATGGAACTTCCTATGTTCAAGTTTGTGCCTTTTACCTCTTGTCTTGTTACTGGGCACATTGAAAAAAGTCTGGCCCCATTCTCCTGACACCTACCCTCTAAGTATTCATAAGCATTGATAAGATTCACCCTCACTCTCCTCCAGATTAAAAAGCCTCTAGTCCTTCTGCTTTTCTTCATAAGGGAGATTTTCCGATTCCCTAATCTTATTTGTAGCCCTTTACTACCCTTAGAACCAGACACAGTACTCCAGATGAGGCCTCACCAGGGCAGTGTACAGGGTGGGAGGACAGCTTTTTCACACTTTCTTGATGCACGCCAGGATACCATTGGCCCTCTTGGCCACAAGGGCAAATTGCTGGCTCGTGGTCATCCTATTGCCTACCAGGACTCTCACATCTTTTTCTGAAGAGATGATTTTCAGCAGGTCAGCCTCTAACCTGTACTGATACTCCAGCTCAGGAGTAATAATAAAGCCCAAAGCAGTACACAAAACACCTTTGATTATAAATTCTTAGCTACATATGTATCACTGAAATCGGGTGAATACATTTCATCTTCAGGGGAGGTGCACTTCAAAAGCATCTGATAAGACTTTGGGCTCATTTAAACCAACTGAACAAACTGAAAAATTTATCTTCAGTAGCAACAAGATTTTATCCATAAAGCTGAAGAGAATTTTTTAAGATTCCGCCTTTTCTTCCCTCACATGAGGGAAAAATTAAAGCAGCAAAGGTAATAACACCACAATAAAATATCATATGTTGTTATTTAACTATGGACAAGAATGCAATTACTGTGTTCTTATTATCCAGTTTAAGTAAAAGGACATATTCAGAGTCTATGGAGTACTATGGATCACGCATCAAATTAAGCAAAACTCACTTCTGTAACATGCTAGGCTGTGGAAAAATCTGTCCAGTGAAATAATTAGAGAATTTAAAACATTTTTTTTTAAAACTAAAATTAATAATGGGGAATGTGAGGGTGAAAATATTCTTAGATTAAAAAGTCTTTTCCTCTCCTTCCATGGGGAGCAAGATTGTTATTTAATCTTATAAAAATGCAGCATCATTCATTTTCCAACAACTTGGGTTTCCTTTTTTATTTTGTTTCATTTTGTTTTTCAGAAATAATCTCTTCCCTGCGTGGAGGGAAATCTTCTGATTTCTAGCCCTAATTTACTCAGAGACAGTTTATATTAATTCATTCAATGTACATGTCAGATATGTAAATATTTCTTTCTCCCACCTCACATTTACTATCAGAAATGCCATCTCCACTAAGCTCTCATTTCACAAGAAACAACCAGGTCTTGTTGATCTCCCTCTGCCCAACAGATTCTGTGTCTTCCCTACTGTACGTACCCACTCTGCACCTATTCTGGCTTGATTTCATTTTTGTTGAGTATAGGCAACTTGAATGCTATTTAATATTTAAGTCAGTGATAAAAATTTAAAGCAGTGTTACCTCCTCTATGTCTCTCAGTTAGTCACTGCAGTACCTAATAGACCTGTCATGGAAATTCACACCTGCCAAGACTGGCATGATGGTTTAGAAGTCTTACACTAGGCATATAGGCTCTACAAACAATGGGAAAAAATAATTACTTTGGAATCCTATGAGAAATACCTGTGTCACTCATTGTTAGAAATATGCTAGCTTAGTTCATCAGAGGTGAGAGCAGATACCTTCCACGCACTAAGAGCCCAGAGAGTCTCTGAGTGCTTTCATTTCTCTTTATATATTATAAATCTATCACCTCTTAATAAAATTTTCCATTAAAGGAACAGGCATGGATTTTCCTGGAGTACTGTTCCGAACTGCTTCAGTTCAGGGCTCTACAATACAAGAGAGACAATGAGATTTCAACAAAAGCCCATCATGTTGATGGCCTGGACCCTCTCTTCTGTGAGGACAAGCTGAGAGAGCTGAGACTGTTCAGCCTGGTGCAGAGAAGACTCAGGTAGATTTCGTCAATATCTATAAATACTTGAAGGACAGAAACAGAGGCAATAGCCACCATAGAATCACAGAATCATAGAATCAGTCAGGGTTGGAAGGGACCACAAGGATCACCTAGTTCCAACTCCCCTGCCATGGCCAGGGACACCATACCCTCAATCAGGCTGCCCACAGCCTCATCCAGCCTTGCTTTAAATACCTCCAAGGATGTGGCCCCAACCACCTCCCTTGGGCAACCCATTCCAGGGTCTCACCATTCTCATGATGAAGAACTTCCTCCTCATGTCCAGTCTGTATCTCCCCACCTCCAGCTTTGCTCCATTCCCCCTAGTCCTGTCACTTACCTGATAGCCTAAAAAGTCCCTCCCCAGCTTTTCTGTAGGCCTCCTTCAGATACTGGAAGGCCACAGTAAGATCACCTTGGAGCCTTCTCTTCTCCAGACTGAACAGTCCCAACTCTTTCAGTCTGTCCTCATAGCAGAGATGATCCAGCCCTCTGATCATCCTCATGGCCGTTCTCTGGACACACTCCAGCATGTCCACATCCCTCTTGTAATAGGGGCTCCAAAACTGGACGCAGTACTCCGATTGAAACACAGGACAATCTGGCTGAACATTAGGGAATACTTTTATTTTTTTTTAACTGTGAATGTGACTGAGCACTGACACATTTAGACCACAGAGGCTGTGTAGTCTGCCACCCTTAGAGAAAGTCAAAGTTGCCTGGGCATGGTCCTAGACAACAAGGTCTAGGTGATCCTTCTTGAGCAGGGAGTTCGAACCAGATAAATTCCCTGATTCCCTTACCGCCTCAACCATTCTACAGTTCTGTGCCCCAGAGATGTCAAACTACCTGTCTGTACAGTAGCCCAGGTGCTGGAACTCAGCAATGCAAAATGAGATGAGGGTTCTGGGTCAGCACAGGAATCCCACCTTATAGCCTATTATGCTATTACCAGCTACAGTGATCTGGCGTTTTGTGCGAATCACTTCTTTGAGAGTATTTGCAGAAGCAGCAAGTTTGTGGAGGTACTATTTTCCCTAAAATATCAACATATTTGATCAATGATGATGTTGTTATTTTCTAAACAGGTAGGTGCCTTTCCCTCTTTCCAGAACTTTAGAGCGAGGGAGCAGTTTTCTGTTCCTATTTTTAGAAATTGAAATGTTTTCAGTTTATAATTTGCTTTTTGTTTGCTTGTTTTTACTGGAACACACTTCTGATTCCTTATTCCATTTAAAAACCAACTTTCCCCATTGTTTTGTTTAGAAATTCATTACCTTTTATATGAACTCTGGTAAGTTCTGCAGCTACCATGTTTTAAAATGACCAGTCCTTTGTTACTGGTGCAAGATCACGAAGAACAGACATGGGCCAGTATTACCCCCCAGGCCCACACCAATTTACACCAGCTGAGTACTTCAGCCTTGGACTTTTTAATTCTGCACTTTCATACTAACTATGTGAAGCATAGGTAATTTAATTTAATATTTTAGTTAAATAGATCAAACATCTTTAGACATAAACCAGCCAGATCTTAATTTTTTCCTCTCATTTCCCCCTTAATGTCTGATAGAAAAAAAAAAACAAAAACAACAAACCAGGAATTATGATTAAGGTTAGAAGTCACATTCCTCATAATTTTTCATCTCTAACAGCCTATATTTGGTGGCAGAAGAATGTAAGTAATTATTTTTGTGCTTCTTGGGCACTGGGACTGAAAGCAACACCAATACTTTTTTTTTTTTTTTTCTCCACCTGGCCACAGTTTGTCCTTCTCTAAAATACAACTGCTTGGTCCCCAGTGTATAGAGCAGCTGAGCAATGAAGCTAGGTTCTTAAAGCTGAGATCAAAAAGTCTGGTGAAGGAAGTAATTGTTTAACAAGCAGCAACCATAACAAAAGAAATAGCAGAATATTAATTATATGGGTTGATAATTGTTGCAGAAATCGTGGGGGGGCGTTTTGTGTCATTTCATCTACCATATTTATAGCAATTAAAATGTTTGCTCCTGAATTTAACATTGAGATAACTATCTCTGTCACCAAATGTTGTATATTTGCAGGTTATTTGCAATGGGTTTTGCAATTAAAGATGGGTTTAGTACACTTCAGGGGAAGGCTGGAGATGACATTTATCCTTTAGAAATATATTCACAGTTTACAGGATTCAAGCAGGCTGGAATTTTAGTCTATCTTTGCTCCTCTGAAGGCATATTAGAAGACAGAGAACATGTCATTTCCTGTCATTTCTTTCAGAAATCGAGTAGAATAGCCTTATATGGGATATTGTGTATATATCCAATTTTTATGTGAAAATGCTGTTGTTAATAAGTGTGATTTACTGTTTTAGTGATAACATAGAAACCTGGTTACAGTAACTCACTGTCTGCCACCATAAAGGGACATGTTCACTTTTCAACAGTGCATGTTGCCATCCCTGCAGAAATCAAGGAATAAAAACAACAAGCTCAGATTAATCACTTTCTAATCTCTCTGATTTTATGGAATGGTGAATGGTCTGATGACACTAAAAATGCATGGATCAAGTTTATATTGGTATTTGGAACATTTGAATATCTTTTAATTGCATTAAAATAGAGCCACTTTCAAATAAGGAAAAATTGTATAGTTTTTATGAAGTCAATGAATTGCAATTGCTTTTTTCTTACATCTTGCCCATTTTCCATTTGCCACACTGAGAAGATTTTGGTTTTGGTTTACACTGCAGGAAACTCCAACAATGATTATAGAAAGTGGGCCAGTATCATTGCATAGGATATAAAATATGGAACACTTTGTAAAATCCACTTGAGATACAATAGACGACTCAGGTTAGGATAAGTGGTAGCTGAGATAAGGATAGTAATGGATGGCAAGGCATTGTTCAGTATAATCACTTCAGCAGTTACAGGAAGAGTCTTCCCAAAATACAGAGCACATGGGCTGGTGCTTCATATTCTTATCAGCTCAAACTCAGTCCTACCTCCCAGGTTATACATTTATATTAAGTCTCAAGAACATTATCACTATTAATGAAACCTGTAAATTGTAGAAACGTCGGTACAAAGTATCCTGGCTCTGATGCAGGCTTTGTGTAGGACCCTGGGCATGCTGCCCAAAAGCTTGCTCTCATGTTCCTGACTACCAACAAGAGGACTGTCATTTCTCTGTGTCAATGAGCTGTGCTGAGGATAAACATGCTGATTTCTAAAGAATGCATGTACTTTTTGGTGTTCAGAGTATGGTACAGAAAGGTCATTCAGTCACTGCAGGAGTGTTGGACAAAATCACCTTTGAGAGTTACTTCCAACCTGATGAAATCTGTGAATCTCCAATTTAAACCTCATTAAGTATGAAAACAAGGCACCAGGGTGGTGGAAGATAAGTCAGAGAAGGGAGCTAGGTACTCTGTACAGCCATCGAGGGTAGCTGACAACATCTCTGTATCCAGCTGGGACCTTGACTTGCTTTTAAGAATATCTGCACAGGTGGCTGATCTCTTGAGTGGACCTGTGTAAAATTCTCTCTGGATCTCCAGATATTTCTGTTAAAAATTCTCTTCATAGCACAGGCTCCTGAGTGAACAGGATATATACTTTGAAAATACAGGTGTTGGTTGCAGTAGCACCCACATTTGTACACCCAGAGGACAGTTTTAGAAGGAATGTGGTCTGTAACGGCTTATTCCCAAGTGGCAATGGCTCATATAAATTCCTCCCCAGATACCTCCACAGTGAGCAGCAATTTCTCGGTCACGATTTTTAAGTCAGAAATGTTGTCCTTGATGTACTTTTCTTTCAGCCATTCGGGCAACAACTCTTCCAACCCTTCTAAACTTTTAATGAATCTTCAGGAAAATAATGTTAAGATTATGTAAGAGAGCAGCTCCTATTTTCCTGCCTCTTGCTGGTTTCATGCAATGCTGTCTGCTCAATAGGCATAGTATAATGGACATAAATGGTGCCTGGCCCAAGGAAGAAAGTGCTTATCTTGAAAGTGAAGAATGCAAGGGAGAACACCAGTTTTGATCTGTGTTAATCTCAAACGTTTTTGAAAGCAATAACGAGATAGTTGAGACCACAACAGCCTCGCTGTGACATAGATATGTAATTATGGCTGCCACAGAGAACTGACCTTAGAACAATACATTTGTAAACTCTCATTAAAAATTGTCTATTTTTTATTATTTTAAGATCTTTCCATTACAAAGAAGATAATGATGCCAAGAGACAACCACTGTTTTGTATTTGCAGTATTTTAAAACACTGCAAGAAGCAGTAACACTTGGAATATTTCACAATAATAGATTTTCTAGTAAAGTAATCTTGATGTAGATGCTCAAAATGAAAGATAAACCACTTCAAACAATTTACAGGTGAATCAATATACAGGAAGTACACATGGTATTGATTTTTTTTTTCTTTCTACAAATGTTAATTTTAACATTTGCTCCATTTTCCTTGAGAATCCTTCTTTACAGAGAGCTCATACCACAGTCAGGTACTGCTGAGCCAATTTTTTTCTTAAATATATCTGTGACAATAGCAGCTTAAGATAATATGCACAGTTTCACTCATCTTCTACTTGCAAACATAATTATCCAGATTTCAAATATAGACATATTAGTATCATAGCTACAAAAAAAATTGTGAATACATCTGTTCTGGAGGGAAAAAAGAATCCTAATGAAAAACCTATCTGTTGCTTCCTTAGAAAGCTGCAATTCTCAACATTACAAGAGGGCTAATAAAAAAGAGGATACAGTACTGATGAATTCTGAACTAACAGCACAATCTCTGTGCTTATTCTTCACAAGCTCCTCAGGAATTCCCAGCAATATATGGTGCATGGAATGCATGCTATTCCCACACAAAGCAAACAACAGTAAGTTTCTGGTTTGGGTCACTCAGTAATTAGATCATCTCTATAGGCAACTGTAGCTAAACTTAAACCTAAGAAAAGATACATTGATAAAATATTTCTTCTGGCTTGTTTCAGTGTGTCTGTTTATGAAAATGAAAACACTTATTTTCTGAAAGGAAAACCAGGTATCTAGAAAGCAGACAAAATTGTGCTGTGGCCATTCTTACATAGAAGTTGATAGTGGTTACAGTAAGGGCAGATGTTCAACTCAGTATGATAAACAAAGCAGGATGAAGGTAATTGTGATGGTTTGAACTAATTGGAGGATTTTAATTATAAATTAGATTATAGGTTGAGAGAGGGAAGCACTGGCAATGCTGCTTCCCTCAGAGGTTTATTGAGAAAGGGAAAAACATTGTTTTAAGAGTTGTAACCCAAATATAGATAAGTCAGATGGTTTCAGACCTCTCTGGGCTATGGCTGGATCCTTGCATGGCTCCTTTCTTCCTGCCTTTTGTAGCTGATTCTGAATAATTCCACGAACTTCTTTTCCTACTGCTAACTTCTGGCTGGTCTACCTTTGCCTATCTGCTGCATTAACAGATGGTGAGATAAAATTGGGGAAGGGGGGAAAGGTGGTAGGGGTGGTTGGTTACCCCTCTTAGGTATTTTGATCTCTGGGAGGGGTGTGGTGTTTCTGTATTATCTTTTCACTGTATATATCTGTAA
>VWZI01005064.1:907-38612 GCA_013396835.1 Psilopogon haemacephalus
AAAATACAACCGCTGCAGGCAGCTGAAGTTCAATTGGCTTTGGAAAGCAGGATGCAGGAATCCTATTGTGAAAAGTCTCAGTCCCAGTCTCAGCAGACAATAACGGTGCTCTTCCACAGGGCGGCAGGGAGACACATGCTCCAGCAGCACAGAGCGCGAGCAGGTGCTCGACCAGCCGGCACAAGGGGAAGAGGAGAAGAAGCAGAAGAGAGAAGAAAGTGGGGGGGGACTGGGTTCCCCCTCTTACAGTCCCAAAATCCTAGCAGGATGTGGGAGTGTCTAACCATGCAACCTGGGAAAAGGGTGAAACCATTCCTTGGGAAAAGACAGGGGGTCCCAGGGGGGCTTAAACCTTCACATTTACAGAGGAAGAATTTGCTCATCTTTTCTCATCCTTGCTGAAAAGGTCAGGGAAATGAACCTTGTGAGAAGACTGGTAACGTTGGACAGTTTCCTGGTGTTCTAGGAAAACCTATATGAAGTCCATCTCAAGATTTCATGTTGCAGGATCAATGCAGTCCTAGGTGAAATGGCAGCTAGAATTGCAGGCTGTTGTGCCTGACACTTTTCTTTGCCATACCACACTGGGATAGACAGAGGGCTTTTTGCTGCTGCCTCAATAGAAATGACTCTTGATTCAGGAAGTCTGTACTTAGCTAAATTACCACAGGTCTGGAAATACTGATTAGTTAAATAATGAATAGCAAGCAGTGTTCAGAGAGGAATAGGTGTGTAAAAGCAACATTTTTTGACACATACCTTCCAGATGCTTTTGCATTTCTGTGACATGTGAGAGCACTTATCTACACTAGAGTTTGGTCTGATCCATCAAAGACTAGATGCTGTGTTGCCTGAAGCTGGGTGAGAAGAAGGGACCATTGCTAGAAGTTTCTTTAACTGCTGCAATCAGTGTCTTGATAAAACTGGTGCAAGTCTGGTTGGCAATTCAGAGCCTCTCATAGGCTGTCCAGTGGGAGCCTGGCAATGCTCCCACTAATTAAAGCCATCAGTCATTTTCACTTGTTGACTTTAATACTTTGCATGTAACCTCCCTCTTCCCCCTCACTGAAGTATGGCATGGAGACAGAGACTGCTTCTGGTAAGGCAGTGATCTTTCTGTTCACTTTTACTTGGGAAAACTGTTTGTGGAAGGTGAGGACATTTGCAACATACTCTATGTTTTTGGTGGAAGGAGGAGGTCATTTGGTGTTGCTGCCTGACAACACCCTTGGGAAAATGCACAGAGACTACCTCTTAGAAATGCAGCTGTCATTGAAGGCAGCATTTTAGTGTAAATTAAAATATTTCAAACCCATGTAGATGCACATCGAGACCTGATACTTGAATGTTTGAGGGACTGATGACATCCACACACTAAAACAGGGAAACCAGTATCAGAGTGAATGCAGCTCAGGCTTTAGCCCAAGGCAAGGCTCTCACTTCTCCAAAGACAAGATTGTGTCCTCAGGGAAACATGATAAAGGGACTAAACACAGAAATAGGATCACAGAATGTTTGAGATTGGAAGAGACATCATTCAGTATAACTCCTCAGCAGTGAGCAGAGACATCTGTAACCATATCACATTGCTCAGACCCTTGCCCAACCCGACCATGAATTTCCCTGGGGATGGGGGATATGCTACCTCTTTGGGCAACCTGTTTCTGTTTTACACTACCTTCACTGTAAAAAATGTCTTCCTTATTGTTGTGGGTTGGACTTGCACCCCAACAAACTGGAAATTTACCTTGCAGAATAAATTTACCACACTTTCTCAGAATTTTGGAAGTTAAATGGAATTATATTTACACAAGTGGACTAAATATACAAGTATAAAACACAATAAATATGTTCAAGGTATATTTACAGTGCAAGAACACCACCATGCCTCCTTGTAGGATATTTCAGCTCTCCTCACCCCTGTCCTGGACACAAAGAGTGTCCACTTAGAGGGCACACTGTCTCTGTTCCCCACATCTCTCTTATACACTCACAAAGCCAAAACAGAAGACAGTCAGAAGCCAGGCATATACGAGGTCAGGTGCAGTACCAGAGCAGTCAGAAGCCAAGCATAAAGTAGCCAGAGAGAGAGAGTGCAAGCTTGTACAGCAAAATGTATGATATTCAGCAGGCCAATGAAATTAGATACACCTGTCTTATTATTTTTCTATGTCCGGTGCCCCAAATTGTTTATCCTTTAGACTGGAATTCTCTGGAAAAACTTAATTCTTGTTTATGATTAAGACAGTAAACTAGGGCACTGGCCCTAAACTCTAACACTTATATTTAGTCTAAATCCACCCCCATCTAGTTTAAAATCTTGAGCCCTTGCCCTGTTGCAAAGGGACCTAGTAAAAAAAAAATAAAGTCCCCATCTTTCTTGTAGGCTCATTTTAAGTACTGAAAGGCTGATATAAAGTCTCGATGGAGCCTTCTCCAGACTGAATTGCCCCAACTCTCAGCCTTTCTTCACAGGACAGGTGTTCCATCTTTCTGATCATCTTTCTGGCCTTCCTCTGGACCTGCTACAACAAGATCATGTCTTTGTTGTGCTGAGAGCTTCAGAGCTCAACACAGTACTCCAGAAGAGGTGTCACAAGAGTGGAGTAGAGAGACAGAATCACCTCCCTTGACTTGCTGGCTGTGCTTCTTTTGATGCAGCCCAGGATACAGTCGGCCTTCAGGGCTGTGAGCACACATCATTGTGTCACATCCAGCTTTCCACCCACCAGTACTCCAAAGTCCTTCTTCACAGGGATGAATGGTTTTGATACTGGAGGTTGCCCCAACCTGGGTACAGGATCTTGTATTTGGCTTTGCTAGACCTCGAGAGATTTACAGAGCTCACCTCTTGAGCTTTCATGTTGATGTAAGTTATTATTTGTGCTGTTATTAGAATTTTCACCTTTTTTTTTTTTCCTTTAAGTGAATATTTAAGAGAAACTGGCAATTGCCTAGCATCACAGTAAATGAGATTGCATGCACAGTGACTGCAGAAACATGTTACCAGACCAGTGACAAGAGGCAGCCAAGCCATGAAACACTGGAGCATGAGAAACAGCTAAGTAAAAGGGCAGAATGGTAGCTACAGAGATTTTATCTGCACTATGACAGGGTGAAGTATGTGAATTGGAACAAGCAAAGCTGGAAGACGTGTCTGTAGGACTATTATTTTTAATGCAATGCAAAATACACAATGACAGAGAAGGAAGTTAGACTGCAATACATTCAAAGATGATTCAGACAGTAACAAAGGTCAGATGAAGAGCATCTGAGAAAAAAAGTATTAGGACAGATGTCTTTTAACAAGTTCTTGTTTGCCTCTGAACTAAAAAAAATGAAGAAAAAGGAGCACCTCCTTTTGGAATATGCAGTTTGAAAGGTTATCTACACTAGTCCAAATCTGGATCTGACAGTTAGGAGGAAAAAAAACCTTTAAACTTGCTATGACATTTAAATTTTTAATGAGTATAGAGGAAGTTCAGCTTAATGACTATATCTAATCAATGTAGCAAGTCTAGATCTGGAATTCAACTCAGCCAGCAAGGTGACTAAAATACAGTTGTCTAAACAACATCAGGATTTTAATATTGTTTAATAGCAGAAAGACTTGAATGAGTGTTCCCAGACACTGATGGATTAGACTTCCAAAGACAAGATCCCCTGAGACACCCCAGAGTTATCTTCTGTGGGGAAGTTAGAAATGATGCCCCAAAAATGAGCTTGGAGAGCTATAACTCTTGTCAGCACTGAGCGTAAAGTTCCTACATCTGCCATGTTAGCATAAGAAAAATAGCTTATACAAGTACAAGGTATGAAGATATAAAGAAATGAAGTGTACATTTAGAATCTATTGTAACTCTGCTCTGAGGCCTGAGGTTAGTTAATTTCATACAATTTTTTTTCACCTGACAGTACCATCAAAACATACAGGGCAAAACATTTGCCACTTTTAAAATGTTTCGGGTTTGGTTTTCTCTTTTTGTTCACTTTCCTTACCTTTCAAGCCTAAGCATTTATATTTTATGGAGTGTCTGATTAAGTACACTTAATCAGGCCGAGACAGTGCGGGCTCTCCAGCCTGGAGAAGAGAAGGCTTCAAGGAGACCTTATAGTAGCATTCCAGTATCTGAAAGGGGCCTACAGGACGGATGGGGAGGGACTATTCACAAGGTCTTGTAATGACAGGAAGAGTGGTAACGGGATTAAACTGAAAGAGGGGATATTTAAATGGGATGTCAGGAGGAAGTTCTTTCCAGTGAGGGTGTGAGACACTGGAATGGGTTGCCCAAGGAGGTTGTGGCTGCTCCCTCCCTGGATGTGTTCAAGGTCAGGCTGGATGAGGTCTTGAGCGACCTGATCTAGTAGGAGGTGTCCCTGCCTATGGCAGGGGGTTGTAACTGGATGATCTTTGAGGTGCCTTCCAACATAGACCATTCTATGATTCTATGATTCTAAGTAGTTAGGATAAAGCACTTCAAGATTTATTTGTCCTCCTTTAAGTTTTTGTGTACAGTATCATGTACAGAGTTTAACTTTTTAAAACTATGCCTGCTTTATTTTATTGCAGTCATCAGGGTGAACATTCTCCATCTCTACTGGTGTTGTAGAAAATGGACAACTCCGGCTCCTGTAAGGCATGACAGGCAGGCACAATATTAGAATTTGTGGTTGTATTATAGTTAATGCCAGTATTTGAAGTTTACTTATTGCATGAGCATGCCTAGAGAGATAGAGAAGTTGGTGACAGAGGAATTGCCAAGGAGTGAATGTTTTAGAGGGTCATAGATGCTATGGCCAACTTTTTGCAATGGCAGATTACACCCACAGTTTTGCATCTACAGATTGCAATGTTAGTTCCAGTGTTGAAGATCAGAGGTGATTGATAGTCTGGAAACTAATGACCAAAAAGAGAAGAAAGTTTAGGGCCACTCTTGGACTACTGTATGGACTCAGCACAAATGAATAAAAGCAGAGCCTGGATGTTGTGGTAGGTCTGAATGGGCCTGATAGTGTCCTGGCTTGCCCAGATATGTTTCCATGCTCCCCCACCTTTTGTGTTGACAGAAGAAAAAACAGGAAGGGAAAACAAAAGCCCTAGTTTCACCTAATATGGTTAGAATTGGCAAAGTGCCATTCTGATTGGCTGATCTATGGCCAAATGCCCACTAATCTCAGGCATGCATTGATAAAAGGAAATGAGCAGGTAACACGAGGCTCTTTCTCTCTTCTCTGCACTGCCATTGTCTTTCCTTTTGCGCACCCTCTGTGTTGCTGTTGCATCCTGCCTACCCCTCTACTCCCAGCTATTGGGAGTCAAGAGGAACCAAGTCAGAGATCGCTATATCCCTAGCTTCCTGAGAAAAGCTCCCAAGCCTTTGATGGCTTTGAAATCACTGACAGCAACCCCTTCACATGCTTTGGGCACTGTCTGATATTATAATGCAGCCCTGGAAATCTGGAGAGAGACTACATTGTGAGTAAACACTCAAAAGCCTCTTTTCAAATCTCTAGCAAGATTCTGTAAATTCTCAAGTGAATCTGAGTACCTCTTGCCTTTGCAGCAGAAAAGGGCCTCTTGAGACCCCAGGTGGGCAAGAAGTGCAAAGGAACCAAACAAATCTCTTTCCAGTTTCAAGTTTGATATTTGTTATATGGTTGGTAGTTATGTTCTTAAGTGTTCCAGATTCCCTGTTTATCTCCCTTTGTATAATGTTTTCATGACCATGCCAAGAACCCATTAGTATTTAAAATATTGGTTGGTAGCAAGTTTCTGAATAATAAAATTAATAAACTATATTAATTTTCAAATTTGTATCTTGCATTCACACCTAACTGTTCCACTGGAAAGAGCTATAGATGGAAAGAGGAGAAAATGGTGGATGGAGACAGAAATGAGAGAGAAAAACATTGAATACCGAAGTTAAGTATAGTCTTTTTTGTCTCCTTGCTGTGAAAGTTAACAGTGGTACTTCAAATATAGTAAATATACAACCTTAGAGGATGCTGGCATGTGACCCAGTGAAACACTGAGAATTATAGATAGAAATGTCTGAAGATAAATAGTGTACAGTTTACAAAAAGAAGCTCCAGTTGAAAGGGTTGAGGTGCAACCCTGGAACCAACTGGAAGCAGTAGAAATGGAGACAAAGAAGGATCAGCAAAATCCATGAACAGGCAAACTGGAAATATTTGGCAGTAAGGGCAGAACTGATGATGATCAAAACAGTCTATGTTTTGGATTTTGCCAAGACAGATGCATGGCTCAGTTAATTCACCAGAGAAAAGGAACAGGATCATTTCCAACAGGCAAAACCAACATTATTCCCAGATCTAAAGTTGTATCTCAAATCTTTCTTTAAAGCTCGGGACATAAAGCTACAGTGTTTCAAATTTCACAGAGATCACTCCTGAATTAACATGATTCTCAGTTCCTCCAGCAGGAACCAAGCCAGACAGAATAAATAAGTCCCCGCAATAGCCACATCACACAGTTTGAGTTGTCATCCTTCAGTCCTTTTGCTACTCCAGCAAATTAAAAGTCTCGCAGTTTCTCCAGAAAGATTGCATTCCCATTCAGCATGCTCGTCACAGAGGCAGGAAGGCAGCCCTGCATGCCAAGAAGTAATCTAGTTCTATTAAATAAATGCATTTATAATTTCTATTATCCTGGCTGTACCTTGACCTAATACAGTATCCTGAGTGTCTCATCTGAATATCTCTCATTTAACTAATTTTTTTTCCACATCCTACCTATGCATTATTAAAGATTTTAATGATACATAAAGCTGACATCTGTCTCTACAAGCACCAAAGAATTGTTTGACTCATAATATGAATGAAGCATACCAGATAAAACCCTGGAATATAGTGTTTTGTTGAGGGCATTCAAGTTAATACTAAAGAACAGCTCAAAACTTGCTAAAGCACATTTTTAAGGCTTCTCTGACACAGGTCACATTTCTCAATTTTCAATTAATTATTTTAAATCATGAATAACTAAAGGCAACAGAAATCAAATGTTCCTGCAGAGGGAGTCCCATAAAATAGAGAATGTGCTAGTAGTTGTCTAAACTCTATTCTTTCTAAATCCTCGTACACTTTTTAACAGATATATCTGCATAAGTGACATTAGAAGTCACACACAGTTTTGTTTCACAAGCTTACAGTGGACCTTTGACTTGTGAAAAAATAGAACAATGATGTAGATGTGTTCAGGAAGGCATTTTGTAGTTCTGAGTTTCAGGCTTTGCTTGCATAATGTTGCTTTCCTGACTTGTTCTCCCTGTCTGTTTGGGTAGTTTTCGTTCATCTTGTTCTGTTAAGACATAAGATGTGTGATGTGTGTCCCTGATGAACTGGCTTCCCTTTCTCTAACCAATCACATCTCTCTTGTTTACTGTCACTGTACTGGAAAATGAGAGCTCCCAGTCATCTCAGAATTTTTTTTTTTTTTTTTTTCTGTGCTTCACAGGAATGAAGAGACAGTGCAAATAGCAGAGACATCAATGTTATGGGCAAAGTATTGCTTTTTATCTTTCTGAATTTCTACTCCAAACGATGAACCACTAAGAACTCTCAACCCTGTTCCCATCACATCAAAATGAGTCACAAAGTCAAAACCGGGAAGTGTAATATTTTGGTTTATACTGGGCAAGCAGGATTTGGAATACAGACAATTAAATTTAGTAGGGACAGAGAATAAACATATCCACAAAATAATAATAAAACCCAAACCAAACCCAAACCAAAACCACAACAACAACAAAACCCCAAACCCAAGCAAACTCACCAAAGAGCTGAAAGAGCAGCCAACATCTCTACAAGGGAAAACAAAACTACAGCTGTTCAGTCAGAAAATATATGTTGGTAGAAAAGCAATATTATCAGGGTCCTAGAATAAGTTCAAAGAAATTCTTTCTACTTCTTGAGACCTGTGAAAACTGCCTGGGGGCACATAGAGAAGTGCTAAGCTGTGAGTCACATGAGATCAGCCCAATGTTATGGACCTTTTTTATGGCCTTCAACAAGCATTTCTCATTGGCTTTCTGAACTGTACACCTAATGAAAGAGGACTTGTCATAAGCAGTAAGTGTGGTGACACTGTTCGAGCTGCTGTGTTCAAACCCCACAAAGTGAATCTGAAGGTTTTAAACCTTTTCCTGGGTGGATGTGAGGGGGTATACAAGCCTCAGTGAACTCTCTTCAGTTTCTCTGGTATGTTTACATTCTGCCTTAGACAATGTTGGACTCCATTCCTCTCTCCCACTGGCTTACCAGAGGGTCCAAACACAAAGTACTAAAGAGTTTACTGCTTTATCATGCTGTATTTCAGGTGGTAAAAGACATCTGAAGATGGAGACTTGAAGTTTGTTTGGCTACTAAGCTGTCTGCTGAGGGAACATTGCAGATTGGTTCACTAAATGGGAATTAATTGGCAGGATGAAAAGTACTACCAGGATTTGGAGTCAAAGTAGTCAGATTTTGTTGTGGCTTACTGATAAAAGACAGCTGAAGGAGGACAGGGAAAAGGTCAAGACAGAGAAAAGGGCAATCAATGTTTAGGTTTCAAGAAAGTGTGCGGAGGCAGCACTTGGGTTACTTTATCTTGAAGAAACTGAAACAGCAAGAGAGCTAATCAGTCAGGCTCATTAATGGAGGAAAATAGAGGTTTAAAAAGTGTGCCTGCTGCTGGGAAAGACTTCAGAGAGAAGAATCTAGAGAGCCTGGAAAAAAGTCATGATGCTACAGCTGCCATTTGCTCCCTGCCTGCCTGCAGCTGTGGGGATCCTGTCCAGAGGATCCTTAGGCTGAGAGCATTTGCTAAACTCCTGGGTTTAGTTTGCTGAGACTATCCCTCAGTGCAGTCCCATGGGAGAAGGTTTGCATGGTGTGCATTGTGGTGCAAAATGCTGCAGTGCTCCTCTGTGCAGAGGCAAGCTTAAGAACTAACCGGCTAAAGAGGGACATAGAACTGGCTAAAAGGTTCCAGTGCAGAGCCAAAAAGATGATGAAGGGAACGGGACATCTCTCTTACGAGGAGAGACTAAGGGAGCTGGGACTTTTTAGCTTGGAGAAGAGGAGACTGAGAGATGACCTCATCAATGTTTATAAATATGTGAAGGGTGAGTGCCAGGAGGATGGAGCCAGGCTCTTCTTAGTGATGCCCGATGACAGCACAAGGGCCAATTATTTGAAGTTGAGGCATAGGAAGTTTAATGTAAACATGAGGAGGAATTATTTCACTGTGAGGGCGACAGAACACTGGAACAGGCTGTTCAGGGTTTTTGTGGAGTCTCCCTCTCTGGAGATATTCAAAACCTGCCTGGATGTGTTCCTGTATGGTCTGGTATAGGCGATCCTGCTCTGCACGGGGGTTGGACTAGATGATCTTTTGAGGTCACTTCAGCCCCTGGCATTCTGTGATTCTGTGATCTAACCATAAATAAAAGTTTTCCAGAGTACCAGAGAGCACCAGGGGGCTGGATGGTCTCCAGGGCATTGAACAGGACATTATGAAATAGTTTTATCTCATGCCATCCTCTTGTAAATCTCTGTACAATCAGACATTACAGCCTGTTCTTCCTCTTGTTCTTTTGTGCTTTGCTCTTGTGTCTCTCCCTCTTTCCCCTTTCCGTCACCTAACTATTTGGGTTTGATGTATGAGAGGTAATGCCTAGTGCAGCATGTACAGAGAGAGGTGAATTTCAACTGCTCAACACTGCCTGTGGGTTTTGGTCAGGCATTATCCAATTTTATATATATATATATATATGTATATATATATGAACACATACAAACACACACACACACATATATATGCATATATTTGTCACCTTCTGTATTTAGTCTACTTTAGTGAACAGTAATTTCATTTAACTTCCAAATTCTGTGTAAGCATTGTCATTTTATGCCTTTTTGGAAACCTGGTCCAGGTGTGGGTTGACACTGGAATGGAATTTAGAAGGAGCTTACTGAGATGCTGCATGGTGAGTTAGAGGTAAAAGGGCTGCCAGCAGCATGGGGTGTCAGAGTCCCCTATCTGGTTAGGTCAAGAGCAGCCAAGGAAGTAGAAACATATGACACAACAACAGAAAAAGAGAAGAGGAAGATTTCTTCTGGCCTGAGTGATACATCTGGGAGACAGTAAGAAGATTGCCAAAGCTCATCATGGGGTCCTGCTTAATAAACAATTTTTCAACAGAGTGCAGCCAAGGTGAATAAAAAGATGCTTGTGAAAGAGCAGAATATGGCAGTGAAAAATACTACAGTTTAGGTCTGGATTTAGCTAGACACATGATTGAAGCCAAAACCTTAAAAAAAAAAGTTGTTCCCCACCATGGCTAAATCTAAAACTGATGAAGTACTAAGCATTAGGCATATTTGGTTAAGATCATAAGAAATTAACAGGACCAATGTATGTTTTAGTGTATAGTGATCATAGAATGGCTCCAGGGAGGTGTCATTCACAACCACTCTGGGCAATCTGTTCCAGAGTCTCACCATCCTTGTACTGAAGAATTTATTTCTAAAACCTAATCTTAAACTACTCTCCCTCAGCTTAAAACAATTCCCCCTAGTCCTGTGGTTAGACACCCTTATGAAAAGACCCTCTCCAACCTTCCTGTAGGCTCCTTTCATCTTTTGGAAGGCAGCTATAAGGTTCCCCCGGAGGCTTCTTTTCTCTAGGCAAAACAACCCCCATCTCCCTCAGCCTATTGTCAGCTTCGATCATCCTTGTGGCTCTCCTCTGAACTCGCTCCAACAGTTCTATGTCCTTCTTATGACGGGGACACCAGAACTGGATGCGGTATTTGAGGTGAGGTCTTACAAGAGCAGATAAGACCCTGGATATGCCAGCAGGGCACAGCCATAAACATTAACTGGAATAAATACTAATCTGGGAGCAGTGGTGTGGAAAGGCATTGCTTCTTCACAAAGGGTTTGCAGAAGAAATTGTTGCACTGATCAATATGATTGAAACTCGAGAGAGAAAAACGAGTCGAAGAGTTCAGAATGCCAAGAGGGTAAGAGTACCTGTTGCTGTGGGGTACAGGGTGGTTGAAGTTTGGCAGAGTGATTTACCTCTTCTCACCCTCTCTCCCCTGGCCCTCAACATCTTCCTTCACTGACACAACGTATCTTAGGCATTGTGCTTGATCTCTCTCTGTGCCAGGGAGTCTGCAACCAAGGGTACAGATTAACATGGCTAGGGCAAAAAGTAGCAGCATGTCAGTACGTGCAAATCACTATGGGTCATAGAGAAAGGGGGAAATTGTTTAAGGAATAGATACTCTTAGGGAGACAAATAAAAATATTGAAGAGACAAGCATAAGACAAAACAGCACACAGGAGGGAAAGATAATGAGAGAGCTCAAGGGACAGGAAAGTACAGAAACAGGGAAGCTGAGAGGGGAGGCAGCAGAGGGAAAGAATATTGCTGCTTGGAAAGCAGGTTTGAAATAAGTGAGGAAGAGGGAGAACATGATACCTAGATACAAAACCAAAGAAATAGTATGAAAGCTGAGGAATGAAATGGGCATAAGTAGCCTTTCAGGCATTTGTTAGCTTTTATACCCAAGAAGAGAACTCAGCACACAGAGAAGTACATATGTAAGTAGGGTGATGATACCTTACTTTTACTTCTCATTCCTAGTTTTACCATCTGTGGTATCATACTCCTTAGGTCATGGTGTCAGGTAACAACATTATATATCTAGTTAGAAGATTTTGTATTTCATATTTTGGTAGCATAACTTTCTCCTTATAAGTTCTTGTTTCACTCATTTGGTAAAAGAAGTCTGGATGACTAATACTGTAGAAATCAGTGATTAGGTGAAGCATGATATATTCCATTCACCTTAAATATTCAAGAAAAGAAATGGTGTAAGAAATCAAGAAGGCAACTGGCATGGCAGAGCATTGGGGACTTTCCTTTTGCACTTTTCCCCTTTAGCATTGTAGTGACATGTACAAGGGTGGTGGGCATAGCAGGTGGATTTTGAAAGCACCAAAGGAGTTTGTAGTACTTAAACTTCAACAATCTAAGCAAAATAATAGAATAACTGAAGAAACCCCCAAAAGTATGAATTCAAGGGCTCCAGCTCTGAACTTTGCCTGAGGTGAAAAACTACTGAGAGCTGGCCTGCTCTGTGTGGGTTAAATGTGGAAATGAAAGAGAAGTCAGGAGGAGTCTGGTGAAAGGAAGGCACACCTTCCACACATAATTCCACTTGACACATCTCTAGAAAGGGCTTGATGAATAAGTTTGCTTGGACATCAGTTAGCAGCTCAGGAGTGGATTCTCATCTGGTAGATACCAGAGGTATTTATCTTGTTGGAGGACTCTCAAAATCACAGCAGACAAATGTTACTCCTTTTTCACTAAGCTCTTGCTTTCATTGCATACCTTTTATAAATGTCACACTAAGTAGCTTGTACTCATATAGCACAAGCAACACTTTGTGAGCTGCTGATCAGTATCTGGTAGACTAGAAAACATGTCACTCGAACTATGATAAGAAGTGACAAGAAAATAGGGAAGGTTTAATTTACATCATTTTAAAAGACAAAATATTTAATTTTTATTAAAACAGTGAGAAAAATAACAGAAGAGGATGATTAGCCTGGCTTGAAGTTCCGGATAAGATTTTATAAATCAAAACATACCATTAATCCATGTTATAAATTTTAGGAACTAATCACAAGTCTCACGAGGGAATCAACACAGGCAGAGTTTTTAATAAGGTCTTGGAACTAAAATACTGATTCTTCAGTGAAGAATAATGTATGTGGAGATGTGCTGATTTGAACTGATTGGCAGATTTGGATGAGAACTTAGACTATAGGCTGAGAAAGGAAAACAACATTTTATTCTACTTTATTCGTTTACTGAAATGGTATAAAGTTAGAATCAAAACAAAAGACAGACTGCTTTGCACCACGGCTGCTGCTGTGTCTCTCTCTCTGCCTTTTTAGCTGGATCTGAATAACTTCTAACTACTTTCCTGCTGCTAACCCCCTGGACAATCTACTTTTGCTTGTCTGGCATGTAAGACAGATAGTGAGACAAGATTGGGAAGTAGGGGAAGGTGGTAGGGTGATTGGAAACCCCCTCTTAAGGACTCTGATCTCTAAGAGGGGTGTGGTGTCTCTGCATTACCTTTTCACTGTATATACCTGTAAATATCTGTTAGGTATGGTAAATATCTGCTTGTATATTGTGCAAAGCTGTAAATATAAAGCTGTAAATATAAAGCTTCATTTCCTTAACTTCCAGCCTACTGAGTTCTAGCCTGGGTTATTTCAAAGTGTGTGTGGGGGGCGGGTAACTGCCAAACCACCACAGGAGAGTAGAAGAACGTGTCTTGAAGAGGAACAGAAAAGCTGTAGAAGACATTGTACTGAACTCAGATTGTGACTAGCCCTAAAACTGTTTTTCCTTATTTTTTATTAGTTTTTGTTACTGGGAAATGGATAGTTGATGATAGTTGCTAGTTTTTAACCTCCTTTCAGGCCCTTCCCTTTAGCTGAATGAATCAGACTATCAGTGGATATGCTATAAAGTCATTCGCTTCCATATGTGTGCAGAGAAACTGACTGTCACACTGAATAGGGTCTTCTCTACAGGAACACCTCTGGTGGATGTCCTTGCCCTGTGGAATCCTATGACACATGGCAGTCAGCCAAAGGATGAAGATGAAAAATGGCCTTCTTTTATCCCTGTTACAGTCATTACTGATAGATTGCAGATGTTCTTATCAAGACTGTAACTGACCATCTGGTGGGAACTATCTCTATGAGGACCCAGGACAGATATTTCTAATTTTCTTGATTATTTCCTGAGAAGATAGTCACAGTTTGAAATATGTTTTTTTTTTCCATCGTTCCTTTTCCTATACTTCTCAAAAGAATGTAAAATTGAGAAACATGCGGAATGATGGATGTGTTTGTTGTGACTTATGGCAATACCACTGAGACAGGGCACATACTTCTCTGTTCTGTGGTCAATGCAACAATATCTGCCCTAGAGCTTGAACCCTGCTTTGAGCCTTACAAGATCTAGTTTTTGTGAGATTTTTAGGTGATCACGTAGGTCTTCAACACAAAGTGTAGCCTCTTGTGTCACTCCCTCAAGTGTCCATGTACACTTGTTCTGTTCTCCACATACTGTTGGAGATCATTCTTCTCCAGTACAGGCTCCCAGTGGCAGTCCTTTCAAGCCCAAACCTGACTTGGTTTCTAATCAAATTAAGACACTGTAACAACATTTCCCCTGTAGAAGGCAGAAAAGATCTTCTTGTCCAGCTGATTAATTTTATATATAAAGCAATAGTGCTCACATTTAGGACAAGCTTTTAATTAAAAATTTAATTAAAAGTCCTAGACATTCAGGAGCTCATTGTGTGGTTGGAATTCTGGATCTTTAAGAAATTATCTCATATTAAGGGAACTTCTAAAGTCTAAATATGGGGAAAATATTATGGGCTTACTATGCATCAAGCATTTATATTCCTTTGCATTCTTTATTCATGAGAAACAGAAAGAACTATTTTGAGATCTTATGAAAATAAAATTTAAAAACACCATGTTTGGGAATATTAGTGATAACTTGCAGTTTCCGTGAAATTTATTTGTTTGCTTGCTTGCTTCAAGTTTTTTTTCAGATACTGCATGTCCAGAATGAAAAACAGTTTATACCTGTGTGGAAAATACAAATAAAAACATAAAGAAAAATCAATAATTTTAGTATGTAGTGTGGGAAAAGCTGAGCAGAAGCGCAGTGTTGGGAAAGAGAGCAAGACAAATCCAGACTTGTTTGCTGTGTATTATTCAAACACAAAAAGGACCCAATGTCTGTTAAAGATACTGATTTCAGTAGATACTTGTTCAGGCCTGGAAACACTTGGTTTGAGGCTAGAGAAGTTTGTAATAAAAACCCACTAGAAATCTTGTGCATTCTCAAGAGCAGTCAGACACCTGAAAGGCGACTTTTGGACTGGCTGGCAATGTTGTATGTCATACTTTTAAAAGATCTTTGAATTTGGGCCTGATAAAGATTCATTTCTCTTGCCTTGGATTAATGAACGTGCACAGCTCTCCCATTCCACATGCACTTTCAAGGTGTTACAGATGCTCTCTTTCTGCCTTAGGAGAAAATCAACATCTTTTACAAGGCTTCCTGCAAAGGTTGAGAGAGAGAGAAAAGAGGGAATGCTAAACAGACAACAGCCTAGCGGTTATTGTGTCTCCAAAACTGTAGATAAAGGTAGTTGAAATCTGATGTACTTACATAAGAAGCAAATGAAGCTGCACTCCTCTTTTCAAGTGAGTACTGGCTCATTGGTTTATTGGTTCTTTTCAGGAGAAAGCAAATTTATGTATTCTTCCCATCTTAGTAGCTCAGCAAGAAAATAATATTTTTTAAAAAATGCCAGCAATACTCCTCCTTTCCTTTATTGCTAGGAGAGAAGGATTGGTTAGCTAGCTTTATCACTTGCAGGAAATACAAGTTAGTTTTTTTTCCTCATTGGATATTGAATTGGTGATGTAAACTGTTAAAGGCATTCTGCCTGGGAATATAAAAAATGATGGAATGAAACGGAGTTAAGATTTTGTTGCAATGTCATTTCTGGATTCTTATGACTCTTATCTCCGTTTTGCCCTGTGCAATTCCCTTTTTGCCTCACCAGATGTAACCAAGTAATCTATATATTTTGTCAGAATAACATGAGGAAAAGCCAAAGACCAGACCTAGCAAACCTACAGCACAGCAAAAACAAAATACTATTCATTCTTTGTATGTGTTATAGAATCATAGAATCATAGAATGGTTTAGGTTGGAAGAGACCTTGAAGATCATCCAGTTCCAACCCCCCACCATAGGCGGGGACACCTCCCACTAGATCAGGTCGCTCAAGACCTCATTCAGCCTGGCCTTGAACACATCCAGAGAGGAAGCAGCCACAACCTCCCTGGGCAACCTGTTCCAGCATCTTGCCACCCTCACTGTAAAGAATTTCTTCCTAACATCCCGTTCAAATCTCTCCTCTGCCAATTTGAACCCATTCCCCCTCGTCCTGTCATTACAAGACCTTGTGAACAGTCCCTCCCCAGCCTTCCTGTAGGCCCCCCTCAGATACTGGTAGGCTGCTATAAGGTCTCCTTGAAGCCTTCTCTTCTCCAGGCTGAAAAGCCCCAACTCTCTCAGCCTGTCCTCATAGCAGAGCTGCTCCAGCCCTCTGATCATCTTTGTGGCCCTCCTCTGGACTCTCTCCAACAGTTCCATGTCCTTCCTGTGCTGGGGGCTCCAGAACTGCACACAGTACTCCAGGTGGGGTCTGACAAGAGCAAAGGGGCAGAATCACCTCCCTTGCCTCCTGGTAATGCTTCTCTTAATGCAGCCCAGGACACAGTTGCTGTCTGAGCCACGCATGCACACTGTTGGCTCATGTTGAGCTTCTCATCCACCCAGACCCCCAGGTCCTTTTCCTCAGAGCTGTTCTTGCTCTTTTTTTACTTTTAGGAGAAAAAAAAGGCTTTAAGTCTTACACTACAGTTAAAAATCATGTTTGTGGCCTTTGGAATCATAGAATTGTAGAACCATAGAATTGAGGGGTTTTTTTGAGGAGTAGACCTTTAAGATCAGGTCCAACCCTTAAACCAGCAGTATCAAGTCAGCACTAAGTCACATCCCTAAGCACTGCATCTGTTTATCTTTTAAATACCTCCAGGGGGGATTGTGATGCCATCACTTCCCTTGGCAGCCTGTTTCAGTGTTTTACAACCCTTTCAGTGAAGAAATCTTTCCTAATATCCAATTTAAACCTCCTTTGGTACAAACTTGAGGCTATTTCTTGTCATCCTATCACTTATTACTTAGGAGAAGAGACTGACCCTCACCTTGTTATTAGCTCCTTTCAGGTAATTGTGGAGAGTGATAAGGTCTTTCTTTAGCCTCTTTTTCTCCAAACTAAACAACCAGTTCCCTCAGAAATCATAATGTCTCAGAAAGAGTTCTCTCAGAAACAGGATGTGTCAAAAGAAGTCAGAATTTTAAATAATGTGTAGGGTTCAAATGCTGTCATTAAAAAAGAACCAAAAATAAACCAAACCTGTAAAATGGGTTCAGAAGTTTTCACCAGCTCTTTATTTTTCGTACTTGACTCACAGGGTCCTTATTTCTGTCTTGAGAGGAACATCTTGAATTTTGGGAATTGAAATATCCCTGCCTTAAAATAGCATGGAACATTTTTTCCTCCAGACTCCCCAGAATTGGTATTAGACAGCTATTTTTATGCTATCAGATTTGCCATCTCATCCTCCAATTTCTCAGCCAGTTTGTTGGTATTCTCAGAAACCCCTGACACCAACTGAATCATTACAGTGAGGTCTGAATTACCCAAACCCTCCAGTGCCCTTTTGGTAGACTCTCACTTCCGTAGCATGAGTATCCAAAGTTTCTCTGCTGCAGGAGCAGAGACCTTCCTTTTGTTACTGACAGGAAGTGGAGACCTCTGACCACCTTGGTTTTGAAGAACTTCATGTTTTAATTAGAAACCAACATTGTAACTGGTACATTTGCTTAAGAACTCAATGAACTTGAACTGCAGACATACTTTACTCAGCAGATCCTGTCTTCTGCTTTGCTGAACATCACATGGTGGGAGTGACTTCCCTTGTTATTTTGGGAGCTCAGTCACAGGTTACTAGCATATGCCAGCTACTCAGAAACTATGAGCTGTTTGGCCTAGTGCACAGATTGGGTTGCCACTGGAAATAGGACTAAACATATAACGATTCAGAACAATCATCTACCAGTGTGTGGCTCCAGAGTTTCAGAGTGAGACTTCTCTGCGAAGAGTGACTGAGAACGTGAAAAGCAGATGGAAAAGCTCATTATTCCTCAAGAAAATGTGATCCCACACAGTTTATGCTATCAAAGATGAGGAGCTTGATGGAGCAGGCAGCTGTGAATATGAGGCTGGAATATGTCATTCAGTAAAGCAGAGACTGGATAGAATTAAGAGCTGATAAAGGCATCATCCTTCTCATCTTCTTCCAGTTTCCAGAACCTCTCAGAGACAAAATGACTCACAACCTCTCTTTTCAAGAAAACCCAAGGGGGAATTATCATGCTTGGGCTGCACCAAGAGGTTTGTAAAACCTGTAAGCAAAGAAGGCTATTCTCATGTAACTACCTCTTCAGTTTCCAGTTGTTCAAAAACTATACTGTGCAATTCCATATTGTGTGGCCTTCAGTGCGCAACATATGAAAAATGAAACACTTAAAAATCTCTACATCGGCAGTTTTCTGCCGATCAGTTGGGCTGCCTTTAATATCATCCTTAGCTAAAGGTTCCCAGATTCCATAAAGGTCGATAGGCATTTGGCAGAAAGTGCTCCAGACACTGATTTGGAAAGGACTAGTGCACAGACTTGCACCCTCATGTACTTTTGTAAAGGTATTTGATATTCTTCCAGTGGTGCAAAGATTAGGACAGCAATTCACCAAGGTGAAGTGTTCACTGCTCTTTTAAGTTTCTCCTTCCACGTAGCCCCTATTCCTAGACATACTGTAGCATACCCTGAAGGGATGCATCACATGGAAAATTCTCTGTTTATTTGATATGAAGTTTCCTAGGCTGATACGAAATGTTTTTCAGAAGTCTTTTATTCAAATAGCAGTTCTTTTCTCTCCCTTCCTAATGTGAAAGTGACCCATTTCTGCTTTTCTTGTGCCTGTAATGATGCCTTAATTGGAAAAAAGAAATCTACACTACTCGAGTTTATGAAAGTAATTGATGCACGAGCAGATTACATGTTGAGTATTGTCAGCTGGGGAGTAAGAAAATTCAAGGAACTAGTTCTCTAAACCTCCCAAATACTCAAACCCCCTAAATTTAGAATGAACTTGGCTGAACACTTTGCTGAAAACAGTGGGGGAAAAATAAAAGAAGCAAATGCTGCATCAAGAAATGAACATGCAGTGTATTGGAACACAAGGAAACAGTCTTACCAGCAAAATTGTTATAAATTTTACTTTCTTAAAACACAAGGCAGCATATCAGGGATAGATCTTGCACAAGGATTAGATGTTAAGCACCAAGTGGCAAGGTTTCACTTTACGCACAAGCAGGAAATTTACTGTGAGCTTGAGTGCAAGACCGAAAGAGCAGTGCTCAATGGCAAAGACCTTCTTCTGGTAGCACCTTGCAAATATAGAAACTACAAATGGTTAACCTTGTCACCAGCCAGACTAGGTGTAACTTTTAACCTCAGTTTTGTACCCAGTTGTGCTGGTTTGAGGCTAAATGGAATATTTTAATGAGAGAAATCATTGGTTGTGCAAAGAAAATAATGATGATGTCTATATCATTCATTGGTTTGCTAAGAGGGATAAAAAGTCAAAACATAAATAATGTTTGGGCACTTTCGCCTTGTTGAAATGTAAAATAAAGAGCAGTCTGGCCTTGGTTGACGTAGCTGAAGAGGATACAGGACTCTGATTCTCATAACGTGGCAACTGCCTCCCACAAGGGAGTAAGAGATAGTGAGACATCTGGTTAGAGAATAACAGGTTATCATGCATATTAATGAGTGGGGTTGTGCTTGCCTAGGTTGTGTTAATGGATGAATATTTGTAGGCATGGTGCTCAGTACTTGGCCTATATAAATACGTGTGTAAAGGGCAATAAACAGCTTCTACTAATTCACATTGAATGGCATGGAGTCCATGGAGCATCCTTTGCTGGCACCCGACATCTCCTGGGACATTGTGCTGTTTGTTTTTCTGTCTGGTCTCTGTGTCATTCAATATAATCACTTTTCTTTTACCCCCAACCTGTTTTGGCACCTCACCTCAACATCCAGCAATTAACATTTAAGCTTCTGCTTTGTTTATGTCTGGGTTTCTAAGATAGAGAGAGGAGGAAACAGAAACGGGGGGAGGGTGGGAAGTGGGGAGGAGGAGCTTTGAGTCCTTTCAGGCAGTTTGTTTTGTCCAGGAGGGAGTTTTGATATCTGTATTATTTCTAACTTGTATATAATTGTAAATACTTATATATATTGTGTTTATATGCCAGTAAATTTTGCAGTGCTGTAAATATAGCTTCATCTTACTTCCAAACCATCTGAGTTAGTCTAGGTAATTTCAAGTAGTGTGTGTGTGGGGAAGGTTCCTAACCATTACACCAGTGGTGATGGTATGCAGTAATGAGACCTTGCTGAGAAGGTGAAATGCTCTTCTCCACAGCCACTTGCCTGGGGCCTATGCCTTAACTTTTAAACACACATCTGACACATTCTCTGAGCCATGCAGATTATGCAAAAGTTTACTAGTGTTAAGATAACACCTCTTTAAAATGGATTTATCTGAGCATATTTGTTGCTTGCTCTTTAGGTCAGGAGCTGCCTTCTTTTTGTGTGTGTGCAGAGGCGCCAACGTCTCAGGGCTCCTGGATGCACTGACGATTTACAGTTCCTAATACAGCTGAAAATAATCTGATCACAGTAGCACTTTGCTTCACTGCACCCACCTGCATTCAGCTTAGGCCCCTACATGAGAGCACAAGTTTATTCAGGTTGCCTCATAGTCAAAGGAGAGAGGTAAGAACATCACCGGAGAGCTCGTTACCCTTGTTCTTATAACACTGTAGCAATGAGAACATATGGCTTCCTGGCTTAGGTATCTTGTTTAATAATAAGGAATGAGCCAGATCCCACACCTCCCAAAGAGTAACCCAATGTGTAAGGAGTAACCCTGTATGTTAGGACTTCTAGTGCATTGGGACTTTTTTTTTTTTTTTTTCTTGCAAGGTAGTGGTACAGTCCAGAAAATAAGAAGGCAATTCAGTCATGGATTGAAAGTATTTTTCACTATTTGTATAGGCTTTTAATGTGAATACTAAGTGCACGAAGGGCTGGGGAGGAACTATTCACAAGGTCTTGCAATGACAGGATGAGGGGTAATGGGTTTAAACTGGCAGAGGGGAGATTTAAATGGGATGTTAGGAGGAAGTTCTTTACAGCCCGGGTGGTGAGACACTGGAACAGGTTGCCTGAGGAGGTTGTGGCTGCTTCCTCCCTGGAGGTGTTCAAAGCCAGGTTAGATGAGGCCTTGAGCGACCTGATCTAGTGGGAGGTGTCCCTGCCTATGGCAGGGGGTTGGAACTGGATGATTTTTTAAGTCCCTTCCAACCTAAACCATTCTATGATTCTACGAAACTTTTATCATAGCAGCTAAGGAACTGTCCTAAGAACAGACTTCAGGCTGAGTCCAAAAGCAAAGTTTAAGCAGTATCTATTTGTCCTGTCTATGAACAGGCAACTAATACACCACAGTTTGCTAAGCTGCAGAAATATGTGTGGCTGATAACAAGTTTAAGACTGCTGCAAGAGCTAGGAAACAAATTATGATGGTTATATGCAGCACTGAACAATTCTGAACCAAAACCAATGTCCTAAGTTAGTGTGAGCACAGGGCACACTATCCTATGTTTAGGATAAAATTGTTATTTTTAAGACTGTTTCAGTCCAGCAAACAACTCAATACATATCACTGAACTTGTGGGTTCCAGGCATGCAATACAACAGTATCTGTGATCTCTGTGCACCCTGATGATGTAAGGGCCTTGCAGCATTAGACTTCTTCAAAGGAGAAAATTCACTGCTATAGACAATTGCTTATAAAATGAAACTTTGCAGACCAAAAGTCTAAACAATAAAGAGACTAAATGATCCACACAAATGCAACTTTTGTTATTCTTGAATGGCTGCTACCCTCTCAAAAGCACTTAGGCATAATGGGAAAATCATTTTACAAATGCCTAATAATAAGATTACATGTATTTAAAATTATGCTGTATTTAATCTAGCTGTGCTAAGAACTATTTGTTGTGAGTCATTAAAAAGTTACTTAAATGTGAGAAATGTTTTGTATAATTGAAAGAGCCAACAATGCGAAACCCACGAGTCTCGAACTCCATTGCAGCTTAAAGCCAGGCGCAGGTCTGATGATGAATATATCCATGCTAGTAAACTGCGACATCATCCTTAGAGAGCTGCAAATAAGCAAGTTTCTCTCAAATATTTCCTCCACAGAAGCTTGAGCAGTAAGCCAATCGCTTGTACTGCAGATGGCATCATTATCAGTAGCTAATGCCATTACTGATGGGTACAGTTTTACAACAGACTTTCCATTTCAATCCTGAAGGGCACTAGCTTAATTTGCAATGATACATATATCTGAGCAACGATCAACTGTTAATTAGACAATGACATCACTGAGAAAGAACGAGTTTAAAGGAGCTGGTCTTGCTCTGCTGGTTCTTTACTCATCCTTGCGGCCTGAAAGGTCTTGTTGCAGACAAGGCAATTCTTGTGCACTGCAAAAGGCACTGACTCCAAGGCAACAGCACAGATTTATTTTAGCATTTCTATTAAAAAGTGCTATTCTCATTTTACTTCTACCATTTGCCAAGAAAATTCACCAAGTACAGTTCTTTTCATTTCAGACTTCCATTATATAGTCCTACACAATTTTCTGTGAAGCAGGAAAATGGGGTTTGGTATCCAAATTCAAACCAGAGTTCTGACTGGTGCTGGTAAGGACTTCCACAGAATCCCATACCAGATGTTTCAGAGGAAAAAATACTGAATAATACTGTCATAAGAAAACTGTCCTCTGTGTATGTCATACATACGCACAATGTATATAAATAGACTAGTGTTATTTTGTCGCATAAATAATGATTGAGTTTGTATATGCAGTGTTCAGTTGTGTTTTCCTCATGGGAATGAAGATATGTGAAATTTGCCAAGATGTGGTCTTTGCACAGATGGTGATGCCAAAGCTCTCCTGAGTTTGCAGCTGACTGAAGCAAAGGGTTATCCAACGTCCCCTTATTGTTCAGAGCTCAGGGGAAGTACTCACAGAAGAATTAACACTCCTCCTGAAGCTGGATCTATCTATCCATATGGGATCATGCAAGAGAGCAAGAGCAAGCCCAGAGTAAGCCCTTACTCAGCTCTAGGCTATCAGAGTTTTCTGTTTGTGTCAAGGCTTAGGGCTGAGCCAGCTGCTTGACAACTGACAGGCACTCTCTATTAACCCTTCTCCCTTCCCAAAGGGAAGAGAAAGGGAATGAGAGAGAGAGACTTACAGACTGAAAAAGAGAAATAAAGTAGGTTTAATGAAAAAAAAAAAACAAAACCACAAAAAAAAAATGTATACAAAGCCAGTATTGAACTCCCAGATGGCAATTACACCGCAGCCACCACTGATGCTGTGGGCAGGCACTGGGAAACTCCCACACTGGATGCAGCAACATGTGGGAATCATATTCAGGAGCAAGATTCAGAAAATGTATTCAGGGACACACAGACTGGGATCAAAGGTAGAACAGACAGGTAAATCAGCTTTATAAAGGAAAGTTTCCTTCTGGCCAGCTCTCTATATGCCAAAATCCAGGGCCATATTTTTTCTGGGTGTTTTATTAATGATTTGTGCATACATGGAGAAGATTCTTTTAAGTGCTGCAGATCGTAGAATCATAGAATGGTTTAGGTTGGAAGAGACCTCAATGATCATCCTGTTCCAACCCCCTGCCATAGGCAAGGACACCTCCCACTAGATCAGGTCGCTCAAGACCTCATCCAGCCTGGCCTTGAACACCTCCAGGGAAGAAGCAACCACAACCTCCCCAGGCAACCTGTTCCAGTGTCTCACCACCCTCACTGTGAAGAACTTTCTCCTAACATCCTGTTTAAATCTCCCCTCTGTCAGTTCAAACCCATTACCCCTCATCCTGTCATTACAAGACCTTGTGAACAGTCCTTCCCCAGCCTTCCTGTAGGCCCCCTTCAGATACTGGAAGGTTGCTATAAGGTCTTCTCGAAGCCTTCCCTTCTCCAGGCTGAAAAATCCCAACTCCCTCAGCCTGTCCTCATATTTCTAGGGCCACCATGCGAGCTGGTTGATTTGGTAGGGATTCAGTTGGGAATATCAGTACATTAAATAATGGTATTTAGAAACTCACTCCTGTGCTTTGTGAAGCCATGGATTCAGTGTTAAATAAACCTGAAAGAGGCAAGAACCTATTTTCAGCAGGAGCATTAGAACCTCTTATCCTGAGAGGCAATACCAACATTCCCCTCATAGCATTTCCTGCCATCTTAGATGTGCTCTCTGCCTGGCTCCTGTGTGCTGTACAGGCAGCAAACACCCCCAATTCAGAAGTGTGGATTACAGTAGGCAGCCTGTTTTAACAGCCCCCAGGGGAAATCTCCCCTCTGCCAGTTTGAACCCATTGCCCCTCGTCATGTGAAAAGTCCCTCCCCAGCTTTCCTGTAGGCCCCCTTTCAGATACTGGAAGGTTGCTGTAAGGTCTCCTTGAAGCCTTCTCTTCTCCAGGCTGAAATGCTTTGAAAGATGATCCTGCTGAAAACTCTGCCTGTACTGAATGTAAAACCTCATCAAGACTGAAAAAGTTCCAGAAAACTCACAACCTGATTTCAGATACATTTGTGCTACCCTACTCATTACTACTATTATCTATTTTGAAATGTTTTAAAATATCTTCCAACCATTTGTTTCCAGAAAGAAAAATATATTGGGATATTGTGACCTAATTTTCTGAAAATGTCTCTTTTGTGCAGTACTCCCAAGTTCTCCTTACCTGCAGAGGTACCTAAAGTTCAGAATGTTTCTGTCCAGATCACTGAAAAATGTAGTAAAGGTTAAAGTGCTGATTCCTTATTTGTACCACTCATAGACTTTTAGGAAACCAGAACAATATTACACAGTATTTTTCAACACTTTCTCTCAGAAATACAAGAGTCATAATTCTTAAATTTTGTTTAGCACCAATCAGTCCTTTGAGCTTATAAGGATAAATGTTTTTCATGCTCTGCACTATATTTTAAGAGCTTTCTCGGTTTCCTCTTCTCCTGTTACCCCTTAATTTCCTCTGCTACCTCCATAAAAAGAAACAGTCCTACCCTTTCCCAACCCTAAATAAAGTCTGAGATTCCCTTAGTAAAAAAGTAAACAAACAAACCACGATTAATTTAATAATAGAAACAAGACTAAGCATTAACCTGCCAAACTCCTACCTTTTACCTTCTCCCTGAGTGCTACGCCTACTATGAGAGCTGAAAGCAGAATAGTGTCTTTTAGCATGTTTGTTCAGCACATAATAAGAGACACTGATCATCAAGAACAATTCTGGACACCAACATAACATCAGGTCTTTCCTAGTGTTGTTGCTCATAGTAGTTCTGGAGTCTGACCAGGATTGTTCAGTCTTCCAGTGCCCTCACAAAGTTAAGGAGTTGTTCTACAGGTCCTTCATATTGGTGAAATCCAGCCTGTTTCTTCTCCATACACATTTTCCCTCATCCATTGTTCAAAAGCTTTTAATGAGCTGGTTTTGACCTGATGACCCAGTTATTTATCAACAGCTATTCATTTTTCTACATAATACAACAGTTGTAAAATGCTCTTCAAGGTATTGGAAAAGAATAAGGTCATTAGACATAAATGCATTTCTTTCATACTGTATATCTTACATAATTACAGGAAATTTTCACATTAGAGATTTTACCTACTGCAACCAAATCAGTAAGCAACAATAGTAAAGAACACATAGTTGGACATTCTGAAGTTTCACAAATGCCTCACTTCATCTTCAGTAAGTCACACAGAAGCACAGAATCGTGGACACATTCACGTTGGAAAAGACCGTCAGGATCACCAAGTCCAAATCATAAGCCTGCTCTACAAGGTTCACCTCCAAGCACCACATCTAAACAACCTTTAACACATCCAGGGTTGGTGACTCAACCACCATCCTGGGCAGCCCATTCCAATGCCTGATCACTCTTTCTATGAAAAAAATATTTCCTAACGTCCAGTGTAAACCTACCCAGTTGTAGCTTGAGGCCATTCCCTCTTGTTCTATCACTAATTACCTGTGAGAAGAGACCAGCAACACCCTCTCTACAATATCCTTTCAGGTGGTTTTAGACAGTGATGGGGTCTGCCCTCAGCCTCTTCTTTTTCAAACTAAACAGCTCCAGATCCTTCAGTCACAGAGTGTTAGGGGTTGGAAAGGGCCTCCATAGATCATCGAGTCCAATTTCTCATGTTTAAATAAGTTTGTAGTTTGATGTTAAAGGGACACTGACTACTAAGAAAAAACGTCTGTTAATTAACATTACTGCAGTAAAGGCAGATGTATTAAATTCTCTGCAACTAAAACTCAGTGTACTTTCAGCTATTGTGTAGCAAAGTGAGAAAATTTTGTGAGGCTTAGCTATGAATGACAGTTGAGAGCACTTACTAAACCTCTGACAGTGTCTTCATGAGGTGCTGCAATTTTTGAGTGAGACTCATTCACAGTTCTGGCTTCCTAGATCATCTGATTAATACAAGCTTTCAAAATAATTGGCAGGCAGAAGTGGAATTAAATCTTTAAAGAAGTTTAAAGAAGCTAACCTTCACCACCTTTGTGCCGTGATTTAACAGAAGGAAACTGTCTGACTCTCCACCATAGGCAATACAGTGAAGGGATATATCATTGCTGTAACTCAGTCCCAGTTCTACCCTCCACCATGCCAAAAACTCTGTAGGTACGTACCTCAACATATCAAAGAGCCATTTTTGAGGAATGAATGGCCATCAGTATCTTAAAACTGGAAAGGCCTTTAGAGAACCTGTACAAGGCTAAAATTTGTCAAAGAACATTGGCTAAAGATCTGGAAAAAAATAAATGACTGTAGTGGGTTTGCAGTGACCTGCCCCCCCACCTTTTAGAACCCCGGCTAAAACTCAGAAAAACACACTGGAAGTTAATAAATGAAGCTTATATTTACAGCAATGCAAATATACAAGCAAATATTTACAAGATATAACAGAAATTTACAGAAATATACAGTAAAAAAGAAATACAGACACCACACCCCTCCTGGAGACCAAAATCCCCAAGAGAGGGAAACCAAACTCCCCCGTACCACCTTTCCCTCCTCCCCCCAGCTTTATCTCACCACCTGATGATGCTGCAGATAAGCTGAAGATCGGTCAGAAAGATTAGTGGCAGGAAGGAATGAATGGTTTTAGTAATTTTACTCTGAATTAGTTCAAAAGCAGAGAGACAAAGAAAAGAAGCTGCTGAAGCCTGCCCGACCCAGAGCCGACTGAACTGCGCAAGCACACTGGCTTATCTGGATGTTTTGGGAACATTCTCAAAACAACCTGCTTCTCTCTCAGTCAAAACTGGGTGAAGGGACACAGTGTTTAATTTCTCACTCTCAGGCAGCAGTCTAATTTTTCACACAAATTCTCCAATTAGCTCAAACCTACACAATGACAGACAGCAGACTGTAAAGGATTTGAGCAAGAGAAGCTGCTCAGATTTCTTACAAAGGCAACAACAGATGGAATGGTTAAAGAAAAGGATGGGTTCTTCTAGAAAGGCAAAATTAGGAGCTGTTATTAATAAAAAGGAAACAAAAAGTGAGGAAGAACAAAGGTGATTATTTCCAAAGTATAGACGGGTCAGATAATCTTATGCTGATCACAAGCCCTTTGAAAACCAATATTCTATTCAGTTTCTCCAGGTTTTCAAAGTGGTGACATGGCAATGGTGACCTGGGGGACTATGTTTTCTGCTCTCCTACATGAGGCATTACCAGATTGCCATTAGACACAACATTTTTGCTCAGACCCCCTCATGCAGCCTGAAAATAATGGGCAAGGATAGTATTTGGTCCTATAGTGATTACCTACCTTGGTGAAACTAACTCAGGCTGACCAGCATTTATTTGGTCTTGCCTGTATCCTTGAAGGTTTCAAAGCTAACACTACTGAACAAGGCAGTGTGCTCATATTGCAGTTATTCTTTCATTCTGAAGGGCATATTTTTGCTTAGAACATCAGTGAAACAGTCATCTCTTCCTTTCCTAAAGATATGAGAACTTGCAATCTGTTTTCCTAGCAACATAAATATGAAAGAGTTTCTCCAGTGATGCAGATGTCATTCTACTGCTGTCAGACTGTGCATCTGAAATTTAGCTGGACCTAGAGTTATGTGACCTTGCTGACTTGCATAATTCTATCATGAGCATCCCTGATATTTGATATTTTTATTAGGACTCCAAACTATTTTTAGAGTAGTTTTGCTGTTTGGTGGTTTGGTTTTTTGATTTTTTTTTTTTTAATACTAGTCCTGAAATTTTGGGTGCAGTTTATGACCTTTCAAATAATCATATTGAATTCATATATCATGATCACCATGTAGATAAGAAAGTAATAAATTAGAAGCAAAATAGGATTTTGATGATGAGACAGAAGTTGTGTTAGTCCTCACGAGGCAGTTAATGCTCTGTTGACTTGTGTGGATTAAAAATCCCAAAGTAAATGCCATGTTACTTATATTGTATTGTGGGGACAGTGTGGTATGAAATCATTACAAACTCACACAGCTCAGGTGGTGCAGGTGAAGATGTGGGCGTACTTTTTCAGACATGATCTTTATATAACACAAAAAAACCAAAACAAGAAACAAAGCAAAAAAAAAATTAAAAAGAAAAAAATTCTAAGCAGATTTCACTAATGCACTGTCTGAAATTATTGTAGGGAGGTGTAATGGTATGGGTAGGATCTACTGCAGAATTAATATAATTTTTTAAATTTTTGTATTCAGGAACTTTGCCACAGACCATGAATTTTAATAATACGTTCTTGAAAAGTATTACACAGAGGGAAAACAGGAAACCTAGAATAATTAAGAAATAACTAACAACAATATAACAAACACTAATTCAACTATTAGAAATTGGAAAGAGAATCTTGCTGTCAATTATATCACTTGTCTGTTAAAGTGACTTGAGAAGCTCCTTTCTGCTTAAGGCAGAAGGCACTTAGATTTAGTTAGAGAGGCTTTAAGTATTTACTCACAAAAATATTATCTCCAGATTCCCAGGGTTAACTACAGTTTCCAGACAGTGCCCAAACATTTGTGGGAGTTCTGTTGGTGTCTTGAAAGCTGTTGAGTCTTCTGAATCTTCCCAGGCTCTAACAGGGTGCCAGAAGAGAGGCAGACAATCTCTGACCTGATCCTGGTTCCTCCTGGGCTCCAGACATGGCACGGAGATTTGCAGAAGTGCAAGCAGGATGTCTTGCAGATGTGCAGAGAGCACAATGTTGGTGCTACTTCTCACCATGTCGTGAAGCACTTAATGCCTTTTCCTGGTAAACTTGAAGCACAGAGAGTTTCCAGGTAGTTAAAGCTTGTACATCAAAGCTAAGCTGGTCAGAAGCACATTGTCAGAGCAGAGCATTGTTTGCAACTTAGCTCCATTTATATTATTTGCCTGAGTATGATGGCTTCTTTGGCCACAGAGATTCACCTATCAGAATGGCACTTTGCCAAGTTGACCATATTAGGTGAAACCAGGGCTTGCTTACCCTTACTTGGGCAAGACACTAACAAGTGCCACCTGTGGGTACCTGTTTATCACTTTGGGAGGGAACACAATGGCCAAAGCCTTTGTTTTCCTCCTGCCCCTGCTTCCCCTATCAGCAGAAGGGTAGGGCAAGCCAGGACATGTTTTAGGCCTATTTGCCTTCCAAGACAGAAGGAAAAGAGCGAAACCTTGCTGACCAACCTTGTGCCTTTCTGCAATAAAATGACTACATCAGCAGACAACAGACTACCTGTGGATGTGATCTATCTGGACTTGTGACAAGGCTTTGTGTGACGGGATATCACTTAATTAGGTTCGATATCCCATGGATGAGGGGGTCCTAGTGCCCCCCCGAGGTTCTTTGGGTTCCGGTCAGCAGAAACAAACGCACGAGTCGCTCAAAACGCCAGGTGCAATGATTTAACAATCAGAACTTAGGAAACAGAGAGGCTACGTATAAAAATAGATCCCGACCGCGCCTGTAAAGTGCCCATGAGGTGCGAGGGGAGAAACACTCTCCTTCCCGAACCCGAGGTGGGGGGGAAGAAGGAAAAGACCGACTTAGCCCAAATAGGGAAGTAGAGAGAGAGAGAGAGAGAGAAGGGGATCAGCCTTGCTGCTTCTATGGAGAGCTGCTATGCTTCGCTGCCTGTTGCCTGCTGGATGCTGCCTTGCACGTGGCTGGGCTCTTCACAGCCATGGCGGGAGATGACGGTGAGCGAGTAGAGTGAGGAAGAGCGAGGAAGAGCGACTAACGGCTGCTGATCCCTGCCTAAATACCCTACGGGGGTGCGTGAAACTGTCCAATAGGTATTCAGCATTCTCTGGCTGACCAATTGATTCAAAAAACTCCACGCATACGTGCCGCCCGAGGTCTCCCTGGCTCCCGGGGCCACGTGGGGTGCCCCCGCCCCTCGACCCCTACTGGACCTTGGACGGTAGGGGGAGGAGAGAGCCCAGGGATTGGACCAATTCTAGGGTGTTTGTCATATCCATACCGGGACACTTTGCCATGGATCCCCACATCTTTCTTGCCAAGTTGGAGATTTGGTGGGTGGACTGTTCAGTGGATAAGGAATTGGCTGGATGGTCGCATCCAGAGGGTAGTGCTCAATGGATTAGCTTAGGGGTCTGTACTGGGACCTGTACTTTCTAGTATTTTTATCAGTAATATAAACAGCTGGATTGAGTGCACCATCAGCAATTTTGCATATGAGACCAAGCTGAGTGGTGCTGTTCATGTGCCAGAGGGATTGGATGTCATCCAGAGGGACCTGGACAAGCTGAAGAGGTTGACCCAGGTGAACCTCATGAAGTTTAGCAAGAACTCGATCACAGAATCAACTAGGTTGGAAAACACCTATGAGATCATCAAGTCCAATCTATCACCCAACATCATCTGAACAATTAAATCATGGCACTACGTGCCATATCTAGTCTTTTTTAAACAGTACCAGTGATGGAGACCCCATGACCCCCCTGAGCAGGGCATCTCAATGGCAAATTACTCTTTCTGTGAATATTTTTTTCCTAACATCCAGCCTAAACTTCCCCTGGTACAGTTTGAGACTGTGTCATCTTGTTCTGTGTCCATTGGTTGCCTGGGAGAAAAGACCAACCTCCACCTGGCTACAACCTCCTTTTGGGTAGTTGTAGAGAGGAATAAAGTCTCCCCTGAGCCTCCTCCAAGCTAAAGAACCCCAGCTCCCTCATCCACATGTCACAGGGCTTGTGCTCCAGCCCCCTCACCAGCTTTGTAGCCCTTCTCTGGAAACGTTTGAGCATCTCAACGTCTTTCTTAAATTGAGGAGCCCAAAACTGGACACAAGGTGTGGCCTAACCAGTACTGAGTACAGTGGCAGAATTACTTCCCTGGTCCTGATGCAGGCCAGGATCCCATTGGCCTTCTTGGCCACCTGGGCACACTGCTGGCTCTTGTACAGCTGGCTGTTGACCAGTACACCAGCTGAACATGGGCCATAAGCTTTTGACTCACAAGCTTTTGACTGCTCATGGCTCCTCTTTACCAACAGCTCTTCATGCTCTATCCTCTTCTTTACATAGAGGGAACACCTGCATCCCTTCTTCTCCTGTCCCTTCTGAATAGCTTGTAGCCATCAATAGCCACACTCCAGTCATAGGCTTCACCCCACCAAGTTTTTGTAACTGCCACTATGTTGTAGCTTTCCTGTAGCAGAGTAGCTTCCAGCTCCTCCCATTTGTTGCCCATGCTGCATGCATTGGTGTAGAGCCACTTCAGCTAGGCTGGCAGCAATGTTGTCTTCTTAGAGGAACACCCCTTTATTCCCCCAGCGTGTTTCATGGAAGCTACCCTCCTGTCTCCTATTACCTCAGAGGCCCCTGACTCACCTCTGTAAGACCTTGCCTTTTCTGCAGTGTTCATAGCATGCTTCAGGGCAACAGGTTGATGGCCCTTACTACAGAGAGGGGTTGAAGCAACTGAACCTTAACACATCACACAGATTTTAACAGTCATAGTGGTAGCCCAAGAGGGAAGCACGCTGCGTTACCCAACTGTGAAGAGAGGCTTACAGAGTAATTAAGCATTGCTTTCTTTAGCATGGCATATTTAACTTGCCTATTATAATTGTTATTCAAACATGAGGCTTGGGAAAGTAAATATGGGGAAGTGCTCTTGGAAAAGCTCATGCACAGTGCTCTCAGTGCTGACAGTTTTATTCTGAAAATGTTTTTTTGTCAGAAGCTCATGTGGATTTGCAGAATCCATGTGTGATCCCCACCCTCATACTGCATGCCAGACAGGTCTCCTGGCTATTTTCCTTTACTGTTTCATCAGTTCAGCTAGCTTTTTCTTTCAGGCTATGCTGGATGCCACATAATGGTGTGACTAATTGAAGTTGTTTCTTTCCCTCCTCCTTCTCCAGATCCCTTGATTAATATTTTGTTGTATACCTTAATTAGCACATTTCTGGCTTCTGGCTGCTTGTATCTCTTAGAGCTTTCTGAAGAGACACTAGCAAAACTTTACACATTGTGTAATGACAAATATTGCAGATGCAAACTCCTTACTAGATTTGTAATTATATCATGCCCACAGAATTCTATTAAAACCCCAGCATGACATCGCAGATGGTGAAATGGGGAATGGGTTGCTTCCTTAATGCATGGAATTAATTCTGGTAAATCCCATCATAATTGTGTAACAAAGTTAGACCATTAAAAGGAAAATAACAATTGTTAGCCTTTCTAATAGAGTTTGTATTTTTCAGGGGTTTTATTTTAGTGGCTCAGTTTCCTGCCTACTGAATCACGCTTTCAAATGGGGTTTGTATACAAAGACACAGAGGAAACCAGCTCTGCCATTAGTTTTTCCATGAAATACATTCATTTTAGCTGTAATAAACAGCCTTATAATTTCCTTAAAGAAGTTTCAGATGCCTTCAACTTCTGCTTTTAGCCTTACATGCACTTCAACTTATCCCCACTGAGACCAAAGACATCTTCACGGTAGATGGGAAAGTTTTACAAAGTTTTAAAGAGGTTTAGGAGGAAGATGGAGTCTCAAACTGGGCAACCTACAGCTTCTCTATAAAGGCCTGATGCAATTTTGTGCCTCTTGATGTGAATCAGATTTAGAGGGGTGCCTTTGAGACTTTATGAACATGGCTACATTTTAAAAAGTGTTACTTTAATCTCTGCATACATTTTGATTTGCATTGGACTGGGACAGGACACCACGACTATAAACTGATTTGATAAAACCACTTTTCTTGACTTGAAACTATTGCTCTTGCAGTTCAAGTTTTAAGTGAAAATTCATGTTTTCTGGGAAAGCGTAAATTTCCCTTGCTGTCTTTATGGATCTGACTATATCACTTCTATTAATATTGGGATGAACCCATGTAAATAAATCCCTGTGAGAAAATATGCCCCTTTCTTATACCAAGACTTGGCAAATCTATTTCATTTCTACAAAGTGGAGAAAGCAATGACGCAGAAAGGCAATAAGCTGAGCCCACTGCTCTAGGCATGTGATCCTTGAAGGGATACTTATTTATTTTATTTATATATTTTTAATAGAGTTGCAGGCTTCGAGCATTGTGTAACTTGCTTGGAACATGGATTACGGTAACTGAAATCTTACTGACATTAACCACAATAATATAAAACATCCACATTTATAAAAAAGGAAAGACATTGGTAAGTGAAACAAGTGTGCATGAATTCTTCCTGCTGAATAAAGATTGGTTTTGAGGAAAGATGCTTGAATAGCACACAATAATAATCTCTCTTTCTATAAAGGCTGCCACTCTGTGTCTTATAAAAATTACATAAAGCAGGAGTGTAGAGCCAGATGGTTATTTCCTGTTATTAAAGCTCTAAGGGACAAATTAATCTCTGTTGTAACTCCATTGACTTCAACAGGGTCTCTATTTACTTGAGTGAAATTACATTGCAGATGATTTGGATGTGGCTTCTGGAGGACAGGGGCCATTTAGGGCATCATCTGTGTACAACAACTGCATTTTGCTTAACTGTCATGAGTTGTCTGTATCTTTGGAAACAACTTCAGCATGTAGTTCTTCCTACTACTAATGTAGCAGCTTTGTATTATACACTGGAGAATCACAAAACCTGAAGGGAGGCTGGAAGGGATCTCCTGAGATCACCAAGTCCAATACCCCTGCCAAAGCAGGATCCCATAGGGTAGTTCACATAGGGACACATTCAGGCAGGTCTTGAAAGTCTGAAGAGAAGGGGACTTCACAACCTCTCTGGGCAGGCTGTTCCAGTGCTCCATCACCCTCACTGTAAAGAAGTTTCTCATGTTGAGGTGAAATCTTCCATGTTCCCATTTGTAGCCATTGTTTCTTGCCTTATTGCTGCTGACCAATGAAAAGAGATTGGCCCCAGCCACTTGACACCCACCCCACTGATATTTGTACACATTGATCAGATCTCCTCTCAGTCTTCTCTTCTCCAGACTAAACAGCCCCAGCTTTCTCAGTCTTTCTTTGTAGGGGAGATGCTCAAGTCCCCCAGTCACCTTTGTGTCTCACCACTGGACTATCTCCAGCAAGTCCCTGTCCCTCCTGGGAGCCCAAAACTGAACACAGTGTTTCAGGTGTGGTCTCACCAGGAATACTGGAGAGGGAGAGAGTAGAATGGTGCTTAGATTTTTAAAATACCATTGTGAACATAACCAGAATAAGCAGCTCTAGTGTTGAAACACCTTTTAAATCTTGTGGGGTTTGGAGCAAGTTGTTAGGCTTTCTCAAGATAGGATAGGAAAGAACAGTGCTGATCTGGACTGAAACTTTGCAAGACCTCAGGCAGCTATGGTGGTTTGGCAGTTCCATGCCCCACCCCCGCACACGCACTTTGAAATAACCCAGGCTAGGACTCAGTTGGCTGGAAGTTAATAAATGAAGCTTTATATTTACAGCTTTGCAGATATTTACTATATATAACAGATATTTACAGATATATATATATATATAATAAAAAGGTAATACAGGAACACCACACCCCTCCCAGAGATTGAAGTCCCTAAGAGGGGTTTTTAACCACCCTACCACCTTCCCCTCTTTCCAATCTTATCTCACCATCCGTCTTTTTCAGCAGATAAGTGAAAATAGATTGGCCAGGGGAATTAGCAGCAGGAAAGAAGTTAGTGAAATTATTCAGATCCATCTAGGAAGGGAGAAACGTGCTCTATCTGCTCTAGCAGCTCCAGCAGCTCAAACATCTCTGTCTTGTCTTATCTATGTTTGGGTATACAACTCTTGAACATTTTTTTTTTTTTCATTTTTCAGTAAACCTGTTAGTGAAGTAGCATCATCAGTGTTTTCCATTCTCAGCCTATAGTCTAATTTCTCATGAAAATGCTCTAATTAGTTCAAACCAGCACAGCATCAAATGCACAATAAATGTGGTGCTCAGTCTCACACCTGGGGATGTAACCTCTGTGCTTAATTATTGAATCTGTGCACTTGAGTGGAAAAAAAATTAGTCAGGAAAATCCATGGATGGGAGCATATCTTTGCAGTTTAGTGATCAGAATACAAAGGAGAACTGTGCACTGAAGTTGTTTCACAGTAGAAGAGGGGTGTTAAACTCCTTCCCATTTCTCCTTTGATAGCTGCCTGACACATCCATTGTCATATAAAATGCGAGAGGTTTTAGGTCTTCATGGCTTAGCCTTTCCCAAGCTTTTCTTCTGAGCCTCTGCCATCTTTTTTTTCTAATCATTAAATTATAAGGGAAAAGAGGGCATGAAGTCTATCTCCCTGTGAACTGGACAGCCAATAGAAAGATGTTGCTGATTTTACGTGCACTAACCAACTAGAAAGGAACAAATGAATTCTGAGGTCCCTTATGGTCTGCTATTCTGTGATTCTGTGAATTTAAACTACCTCAGCACCACTAGCAGCTAATCAGGGGTTTTGAAGAACTACAGGGTTGAAGAGCTAACATGCACCCAGTGCAGTCTTACGCTCTACTAATCCCACTCTGCTGATGTTACAAGAAATGCTAATAAGGGATGAGCTGTACATCAGCTTTGACCAGCAGGCAATAAGCAAATCCCAGCATTGCAGACTGAGGAGTGAGCTGTAGCTGTCAAACTGTGAGTCTTTTTCCCTGTGATATTCAAATATCAGGGAAGTTCAAATGAACCAAATAGTGAAAAGATTCCAGAGAGAGGTGATCCCAGGGTAAGAAACTGTTCTCAGTATTTCAGTGTGTTCTTAAGAGTTTCAGTTTTAAATCAAGCTTAGTGTACTAGTTATTAAATATTTTATGATACTATATTGATTTATTTGGCAACTTCAGATGCCAGCTGATTACTTCAGAATGTGACACTGAGAAGATTAAGGATAAAAAGACAACTATATTTTAGTCCAGGACTTGGAATGGCGATCTGACACCAGAGATGAAAATACTGGCTTAAGCAAAGAGAAGAAATGTTGTGAAGTAATTCTAGGAGAAGGCTGTGTGACGCCCTTGCCACTGAACTGGGGTACAATGGGCATGCTTTACACTGCATCCCAAGGTGGACAGGGTCTGACTGGTCTCCACATTTCTCAGAATGAGCAACCAAGCCATATCTGGGATGCTTCTAACTATTTCAACCTGTAGTGCTATATAGCACAATGAAACAAATAAATCTCAGTGTGAGTATAAGTCTACACCAGCTGAATATCTATGCAGATAGGAGACAAAAAAGCCTCACTATGCATACTTTTTTTTCCACTAGACTACACAATGTTGCCTTCACTTAGTAATATAGGCCATCCCATGTAATCCAGGAATGGCATTGTCAGAGCATGTGTGACATTTTGAAAAGAAGTTGTTACTAGGAAAGCAGGGTTCTAATCTATTTTTCATTCTCTGTATGCAGAGAGTATTTGTCTGGGTATGATGAGGACGAACATCATCATGCCTGTGGGTTTACTCTACTCTGGAGGTACTTAGAAGCAGAGAACATTATTTATTCCTCTCTAATTAAAAAAAAAAAAAAAAAAAGTTTTCAAAATGCTTTAAAAGTCCTGGTAGAAATGAAAATGGCAGAAAGAGAAGCCACAGAAGTACTTCAATCCATCTTGAATTTACTTGGCTTGGGAAACTGGCCAAATACAGTCATATACAAGCAAAAATACCTTTCCCTTCATTATTTTTCCCAAACAAATTACCTGAATGGAAAAGAAAAAAAAAGTAAGATAATTCCTTTCCATTTACTACTTTGATATAGCGTTTAGAATAGATTTTGCTTACTCACTTACAGTAACTTGGTGCTTTCCTGAAGATCTTATTACTCTTGGAAATAGATGTTGAAGAAAAAGACATTGGCCACTGCCTGAATGTACTGTACACAATATGTACTGGTTACAAAAACCAGTGAAAATTAAGAACTCATTAAGTATCAGTGAAAATTAAGAACTCATTAAGTAGTTGGTATTTTTAAAAGCCCAAACAAATGAAAAAAAAAAACCAAACCCCACAACCAAAAGTTCTTTACTAAGCCTAAATAGATGTTGTTATTTATGCTTGTTTTTGTTCCTCCCACCCCCCCACCCCCCAATCAGTAAGATAATGAATGTTGTTATTGTTTTTGTCTGGATGCTTTTTGTTTCATTCTGAAATGTGACCTGAATGTAATGTACTTTGGCAATGTGATCAAGCTGCCAACAATCAAACTGCACAAAAAAAAAAAAAAAAAAAAAAAAAAAAAAAAAAAAAAAAAAAAGGAAAAGGA